>JBBPBP010009779.1:67733016-67757893 GCA_037974735.1 Cicer chorassanicum
ATATTATATTATAATTAAAATAAAATTAATATTATATTAACTACAATTATATTAGTATAAAATAATGATTAAAATAAATCTATCACCTAATATATATTTTATTTATTTTAAGTTACAATGAAAAAAATCTAAAGCGTAAAAGGAGATTTTAATTAAAATTATAAAACTTAAATCTAAAGTTAGTTTAATAATTATTTTATACTAATATAATTAATTTAATAATAATAATTAAATAAAACAGAAGATTTTAGTGATTTTTTTGAAACAAGAAATGAAAATTAATTTAATAATAATAAATAAATAAAACAGAAGATTAATAAATTTTAAATTATTGAAGTGAAAATATTTTAAACATTACTTGCCATAAGTTTATCATTAATAAAGATCAATTTGTATATTGTTTTATATTTAAGGAGATTTTTGAATATTGCAGGGATGAAATTCAAAAAAAAAAAAATTCAGGGACTAAAACTGAAAAGTGTTATATTTACAGGGACCAAAAATTGTTTCCCTTTGTGAGTTAACATTTTTGTAACGTCCACTTAACGGTAAGGACCAAAAATAAATCTATTTTGATATTACAGGGATGTAAACAAAAAAAAAAATATTACGAGGAACAAAATCAAAAAAAGATCATATTTACATGGACCAAAAACATATTTAAACCAATAATTAATGTTTATATTTGCACACTTTAGTGTGATCGGTATATAATAATAGAGACAATTGTGTTATGACCACAAAATATTAATGACTAATAATTTTCATTTATTAAAGAAATAAAACAAATATGACAAGTGATGTAACTTCGTACACTAAATTAATACTTTACTCAATATGGGATAATTTACCAAAATCGAATTAATTAACGGCCAGACATTTGGATAAAATATGTGTTTCAATGTTGTAGTTTTACATAATTATATTAAGTTTAATTTTTTGGTGTGCTTGAGAATAGATGGATATTAGTACCAACAAGCCAAAAAAAATTTTAATTTATAAACTATTCACTTTGTTTTACAATAAATGGTCTTCTTATTTGTTCTATCATTCGTGTTTGTGTGTTCGTGTTTGTATTTTCCATTTTGTCGTTGTTTGTTCGCGTTCAACATCGCCTTGGTATTTTGATCTAGTGTTTGAGTTGTCTTCACGTTCTTGTGTTTGCCGTGGTGCTCGGGTTTTCCTGATTTCTCCATGGTTCGTGTTCTCCGTTGTTTATGTTGATGTTGTTATCGTTGTTCTTCTCTATTCATGTTTCCAACCCCATCACAATTTATGTGCTCAAAACATGCTTTTTCTATTTGCGTTCCATGTGCAAATTCATTCTAGGTGCATCATCACGTTTTTTTCACTGACATTGCGTTGTGTCGTCGTGAGAGTGTGCTTCTCGGACCGATGTTGTGTTCCTTATCTCAGGTTGTTAGTCTACTTTGTTGTGGTATGGTTTGTTGCTCTGTCTGCTGGGATTGGCGTTGTCGTCTCACTCTGTTGTGTTATTTTGCTATCACGATATGTTGCTCTGCTTCACTATGGAGCTACTCAATATGGAAAGTATGGTCTTCTTGACACAACCTTCCACCCCTAACAAGCCACCTCTGGTTGAACCTCTCAACAAAGGAAAACAACAAAACTTGATTTCAATTCCTGAGGATAAGAAGACATCATCTTTTAGAAACAAAGTTCTAGTGAGTAAAGATGTCTCCGTTGCTCGTGCAAAAGAGGATTTGATCGCTTAAACATTGGTTCGGATAGAACATGTGAATGGAAATAGACTTTTGCCTAAGTATCGGTGGATAAGCAAGTTTTAAAGACTTGTGAAGCCCTTCAAAAGATGTTGTAGTAGTTAAACTCAGGAAAAAAATTGGATATACTATCATGAAGGAGATACTTAAAAATGTGTAGAAGCTACAAGGTGGATTTGAAATCATGGATAACGACCAAGGTTTTTTTATGGTGAGGTATCTTGAATAAGATAAAGAAAATGTTCTACTTGGTAGAGATATATCTTACTATCCCTATAGTTTGACAAATTGGACTCAATAGATATTGGTAGAAGGTTGAGTATGAAGGCATGCATTTAATTTGTGTGTCTTGTGATTGTTATGGTCATTTAGATCGCAATTACAATGTCAAGCTGGTGACTCTAAATTTGGAATAGGTGAATAGTGAGAAAGATAGGGAAAAAATGGAAGGGGACCAAAAACGATGGCTAAAACTACTAAAACGACCACTAAGGTAGGATATCATACTTAAACTTCCCAATGAAATGTTAAGCACAATGTGGAGAAGAATGTTCATGGATATTGGATGATTGTCACTCATTAAAAAAAGGAACCTCAGGGTTTGGGGGGTAATGGTAAGAAGGTCAAGGTTGGTGATACTTTAAAGAAATTTGCTCTTTTAGCGACAGTTCAACAAGAGACTAGGCCAATAGACAATGGGAACAAATCCTAGGGAGTTTCCTTAAACAATGCTTACAATATTTTGGGTTCCCCAACATTACTGTGTAACTTATTATGCATTGTGTTCAATCATCATCCATGTCTATCTTATGGAATGGTAAAAGGCTTATTTTCTTTCATCCTACAAGTGGTTTGCGCCAAGAGGACCCGTTTTCTCCTTATTTAATTGTGATTTGCATGGAGAAGTTATCATTAGCCATCAATGAAGTGGTTCAAGAAAGAAAGTGGCATCCAATCCAGTTATCAAAAAATGGTCCTTTCCTATCCCACTTGTTTTTTCGTTGATGATGTCCTTCTGTTCTCTAAAGATAAAATCTCTCAAGCTTGAATTACTGCTAATATTATGGAAAAAGTTAGCATTGTTTCAGGTTTCAAATTCAATGTTCTCAAATCCAGATCCTTCTACTCCAAAGGAGTTTCTATGCAAAGAAAAATACATATGCATCCATTATTGGCATTCGAGCTACTTTAGCTTTTGATAGATACTTGGGGTTTCCTATTCTCCAAGGTAGAACTAAGAAGGTTGATTTAGACTTTGTGATGAAGAGTAGCAGACTAGACTGGCAACATGGAAAAACAAATTCCTGAATAAGCCTGGTAGATTGGCCTTAGCAAATTATGTTATGACCTCTATTCTTACTTATGACATGTAGTTGTTTTGGTTTCCTCAGGGAATTTGTAACCTCATTGACAAGCTTCTTGGAACCAATTTGGTCTTCCACTTATAAATTTGATGTTCACAAAAATATTTTATGAGAACAATGAATTCGAATTAATGGCTTTATTAAGTATGAAAAATTGAAAGAAGAAAATCAAAGGATACGACTAGAGGATACCCATAGAGGATACCACTCTTCAAGCATGCCTGTGAAGCTCTTGTTCCATAGACTCTGATGACTACAACACGTTCCAAGAATGTTGCCTCTGAAATTGCAATAATTCTAAAGATTGCAACACATTCCAAAGTATTGCCTTTGATACGCAATACACTTTGATGTTACACTGAATCTGATAATAAAACAAAGGTGAAGTTATCCATACCACTAATTCTAAGTCACGCAGCTATACATCAACCTCTTACTCTGATTGTTCAAACAACACGACATCTGACTCCAACAATAAAAATCAATGATTATGATGGAGAAAATTCAATGACTCTAATGGAAAGTCAAAGACTTTGATAGATTGAGCAACATACTGAATTGGACTTAAGAAGGCCTCCTTGCGGGGGGGTCCGAGCCATCAGTGAGATACCACTCTGGAAGAGCTAGAATTCTAACCTTGTGCCAATATACAGACCAAGGGACAGTCTGGTTGTAAAAGTTTGGTGTGCGAAAGAGATATAATTTTGGGAATTTTGTTGTGGTTGGATAAATTTTAGTTGCGAACAAATTGGTATAAATATTTATGTTTATGTAGTTAGCTCCTTGAGTCTCGAAAAGGAATCGAGACCGTTGGCACCGAGTTAGCGGTGGGGAGAACTCTGATATATTAATGTTGTTGTGGTGATTCATGGTTGGTGTGATTGATGTGTTCATAATTAATATTATGAATTTTGATATGTATTTTATGTGTAGATTGGAGGAAAATGAATTTAATGTGTTTATGGGTGAAATTGTGGAAGTTGAATTTAATGTGTTTGAGATGCGAGTTATGGTGATTCAAGTTTGGTGTGGTTTATGTGTTCATAATTAATATTCTGAATTTTTGAGATGTGATTTATGTGTGGATTATGGTTGAAAATTTTGGAGATTAAATTTGGTGATTTATGGTTGAAAATTTTGGAGATTAAATTTGGTGGTTTATGTTTGAAAATGTGGAGTTGTGAATACGGGCGATTCATGATTAAATTTGGTGTGAAATTTTGGAATTCGAATTGGTTGAATTTGTTGTGTTTGAGAAGTGGATGTGTGGTGAATGTGCAATTGATGTATCCATAATTGATGGTGTATGTATTATGAATTTTATGGATGAATATATGTTTGTTTATGCTCTGTGAAAAGATTGAAAAATCATTAGTGTTAAATGAGTATTAAAAAAGGAGAATCTTTTAACAGCTCCATTTACTTAATGGTTGTGGTGAAAAGAGTCAGAGTATGCTCATGCATTTCATAGTACATGGTGACCGCGATGGGCCATGGTGATAGTGGTGACCGGATGGGCCACGGGATGATGCCATGTGAATTGTTGGTTCATCTTTTCCTTGCGAGGATTTTCGCGTCGTGCTGATCTGTGAGAGATTGCACTCTTGTAAGTCGGGCTGATCTGTGAGCGATTGCATGAATAGAAAATCGTGCTAGTCTGTGAGAGGCTGTACGATAGTAAATCGTGTTGATCTGTGAGAGATTTCACTCTTGTAAGTCGTGCTGATATGTGAGCGATTGCACGCATAGAAAATCGTGCTGGTCTGTGAGAGGCTGTACGATAGTAATCGTGCTGATCCGTGAGAGATTGCACCTTGATAATTAGTACTGGTCTATGAGAGGCCGTACAATTTTGATTTACGGCCTTTCGAGGAGGGTTTTGGTTTGGAATTCCAGAATCATGTGCATTGGCATATACGCATTGCATTAGGGTGCTTGGCACGGGAGTCATGTTTGATATACCATGATGATTGTATATACATACTCGGTTGTTGTGATTGTGCCGTAATTGATGAGTGTGACTGTTTGATTTTTTGTGTAAGTGTTGAATGATTTCGAAACGTTTGTGAAACTGAAATCTGCAATTTTTTAGCAGTTGTATTCGTATATGTGGTGCTTGTATTCGAATACATTTAAGTGGATTTTGCTACTGACTTGTGTTTTAGTTCTGTATTTGAATACAGTGATGCTGTATTCGAATACGACAGTGCAGTTTTGTTAAAAACTTCATTTTTCAACTTGTTTATGCATTGTTGGCATATGCAAACCCTTTCAAGGTGTATGTTAAGTTGAATGGTTATTTTGTGCATTTAAAACTTAAATGCTATGTGTTGTTTGTTAATTTCGGATTGGTGACCCTTTACAATTATTGTGGAAATCTGGGCTTTGCCCTCAGATGACGATCAAGACCGTCCTTCCGGTTAGTACTTTAGAGATGGAAAGGTAGTGTTAGAAGGTTTGGCTGGGTGTGTGGAGTTTACTCGGGATGTATAGCTTTTTGTGGTATGATCAGATTAGGTGGCTGTATAGGGGCAGGGTGTTTTCCTCTTGTGGTTGTATTTATTATATTTTGGAAGACTGTATCTCTATATTTTAACTGTCTGTTGACTTTTATTCTGGTGGGTCCATGTGTCACTTTTTGATGTGACGTGGGGGAAGTAGAGATTCTTGGGGCAGTGCATTTGTGCAGGTGACTGCCAAGAATACCCCAGGGGTGTGAGCTATATTTGATAGGTCTCATTGCACCGATGTATTTTTCTATTGAAATTACTTTGGACTTTTAATTCTGAAAACTATTTCCACTGCTTGCAATTATTGTTGACTTTTGTCGTTGTGATACGACTTAAATGTTTTATCCAAAAGTATTTTCTTGATTTTATGAACTCGAATTTATTTATAAGAAAAAGGGCTGTTACATGTTACAACTTAAATATCTTATCCAAAAGATTTTCTTTATTTATAGATTTGATTTTAGTTATTTAAAAAAAAAATACACTCGCGTTGTTAAAAATCGGGGTGTTACATTGTGGTATCAGAGCTTTGGTTTTAAATTTCTTTGGGGCTGTGATTTGGGTGTCCTAAGCTGATCAAGAGTCGAGGTCAGGGGTATCAAGTAACTGGAGTCCACGTGTACTTTGCGTTTTGTTGTCTTGGGTCAAGCATGATATGCTTAAGTAGTTTATTATTTCTTATATGAAACAGCGTGCCTTGTAGCACTTTAGTTGGAATAGTGGTTAGAACATAGAACATTAGTCGACTTTCATCGACGAGTGTCTCTAGATTCCTTAAACCTATCGGTCTAGGAAAGACAGGGTTGAAGCGAATCATGATAGCGTGGGATTTATGAAGTGGTTCCAAGGATACAGATGCTATGTTATTGGTGATAACTCGAAGATGTTATTGGTGTGAGAACTGATATGGGATTTCAAGTAAAGATCTTAGTGGAGAAATTTTTTTTAGAAAAGTATTGGATGTTTTCCTGGTAGATTTCAAGATGAGACTGGATGAAGTTTGATAACTGTCAAAGAGATGTGAACACCATGGAATTGTTGAGAAGGCGAGGCTTCCATTTGGAATAGCATCTGGTGCTCAAGTGTCAACTAAGGAGGTTTGTATTGAAGTTAAGGTGCGCTACACATTAGGGGTGAATACTATCTTGGTTAGATAAAGGATGCTTTGAGGATTAGTCGATACCTTGAGGGGTAAGGTCGAGCATTCGAGTTAAACTAGATTCGTGACTTAGATTGTTAAGTATGAACCTCATGACGATTATAGGAGTGAGACTATATATTTTGTTGGTAAGTGACAAATCTCTGTGTGGTTTAGGAGATAGTAAGTATGGATAATGATTTTAGATGAAACTATTGACACGTAAGTGTGAATTTTGAGTGATGTTTGGGTAAACATAAGGAGTTAAGACTTGATTTATTGAACCTCATGTTGCTATTAAGTGGAATTGGAAGTATAGAGTACAAGAATACTTAGAGATTGTGGCAATGTAAGCTTGGTGTGTTTATTAAAGGATGGTAAACACTAGGAGAGTGTGAATATTAAATTGAGATTTTGTCTTAACAAGTCTATCCACAATTACCTAGATGGAATCCACTCCAGACTGAGGACATGGTAGATCTACAATGAAATCCATGGCTATTGAATCCCATATCCACTCAAGTACTTATAACGGTTGTAGCATGCTGGATGGACTTTGGTATTCTATTTTTACCTTTTCGCATGTTAAACATTCAGCCACTAAATTTGATTTGTCTATTTTCATGCACAATCAATTCAATCTTATGGTCTTCTACCAATATCATTCTCTTCAACATTTGGTACAAAAACCCTACCTTGAAAATGGATAACCCCATATGCAGTCACACTTTCGTGCTTGTAATTCTACATCTAGCTCTTGGAAACACTTTATCTGGGTTCTAAGGTCACTAGAGATTTCTAACCTGCTTAAGAGAATTCCTTCGTCTAAATGGGTCATTTTCATGTTGAGATTTCTAAAATCTTCTATCAAGTTTATTTCTCGAATCATGAAGTGAGAGAGGTGGAGTAATTTTCTACTTAAGGCGTTAGTCACTACATTAGCCTTGCCTTGATGGTATCTTAATTCAAATTCAATTTTTTTTTAAGGATTTTCATCCATCTATATTGCCTCTTATTGTATTCCCTTTGAAGAAAGACATATTGCAAATGTAACACTCAAAATTTCAATTAATATATAATAATAAAGTTATAATAAATTATATTATATGTGTATTTGCTGTGGTGTGATAATTTCCTATGAGTTTTTTTTATCTTAATAATTTATTTTAATTATTAATATTAAATATATTTATTTGTTTGATTTTAGGCAAACTAAAAAATAAAACAATAAACAAAATAAAAATAAAAAATAAAATTAAACCACACATTAAATTGTGTTACTAACACACTATCTTTTTAAGAGTAATACAAAAGAGACTGACGGGATCCGCATAGACATAGTCTGCCACTAATTTATATATATATATATATATATATATAAATAAAAATTATTAGGTTTTGTTCTTAGCATTGGTATCCGCCTCCGCCAACAAAAGCGTCGTTCCTATTACCTATAATATACTAACCCTTCTATATAAATGAATAGTGCCGCACCCATGAAACCAAACACTTCAGCCTTACTTTCAAAGAAATATTAGACGACATCTCTTAAAAGAAAGGGGAGAAACACCAACACTTTTACTTAATTTTCTAAGGTGAGAGTATACTTGAATACTTTTATAAAAATTCAGTTGTATTACGTTGAAATTAAATTTTGATTTGTGACACTTTAAACCTCAAAATAACATTTATAATAATTTATACTAAATTATTTGAAAAAAAACTTGCGGCGGATGAAGAAAATCTGTTGAAGAAAGTAAAAATTTTTATATCTATTTTAGGATATCACGTTTCTCTAAATACATATGTAACAATTCAACTTTTTTCCTCAATTAAAATTCAATGAACTTGATTTAACTAGAATTTCTTGATTTAATTCACAAGACTTACTAGTACTAAGGTTTTTATATAAAAAGTCTTTTGTTACTACATAAGTAAAATACACATTACAACTCTTAATTCCCGGTATCACCTATCATAGCGGGTTCCTCCCAAACTTGAACTTCAAGACTCACTAACCTGTAATAACTACGATTTCGCAAACGCAGGGCCAAGTCAGTCAAACACAAACAACAAAGGAGGTGAGTTTTGAAATCATGCTGATAGTATAATACAAGTAAGAAGAACACGCAATTAATCATCAATAAACCGTATCATTACACAAACATTCTTCAAAGAAAAACATCACGTTATATAGTCAAAATCAAGGAAAATCAATACACTTCACTATAACATCAAATCATCGCAAAAACTATTATCGCACACGATACATATTAATCACAACAAAACCATCACAAGAAAATGCAATGCTATGCTGAGCCTAGACTCTACTTCACAATGTAGTACCATTCTAACTCTGAAGTACTTGGTTAGGAGTCCTGATACTATGCCACCATCCCGGTGGACGGACAATTCAAATTGGCCCTGTCCTCACAAATCCCCTCAACTCAACCCGAGACACATATACGCGACAGTCGAGGTAAATGTGTGTTGCATGGCAGCTCCCGACATTTGGAGTGCTACCTCCAAGTCACCTAGGAATTCCCTACCCGAATACCTCCAAGGTCTAACAATCTTGCCTTAAGGTTCAACAGTAGACTGAAAATACATGTTTTTGATGATACAAAAGGCCAACGGTGATGATGATCAAAGCAACAAGCTCAAAAGGAAAAAGTCCACAAAAAGCTTATTGATAACTTAATGATCTTCTCATAATAGATGTTTAAATGTAAAGATAAATGTTACAACTCATAGCTTGAATACAATGAGAACCTCACATCTTTGCATATGTATAAAAAGTATTTTCAAAAGTCAAAATTACATTTACAAAGTGTTAAAATTAATATTTTTGGCAAAATACAAAGGTGTATTCGAATACAACATAAGTGTATTCCAATACAGATGAAAATTGCTAAGTCAGTATCAAAAGCCTCTCATCTGTATTTGACTACACCCTGATGTAGTCGAATACAACCAGCAAGACAGTGGCAAAATTGATACAAGTGTATTCGACTACACCATCTTGTATTCGAATACACATTGAAAAGTTTTGAATTTTCGGAACGTTACAAAGAGGTGTATTCGAATACATACATCATGAATTCGAATACAACTGGAAGCAATGCAATTTTCCAGTTCTGAAATGGTTCTGAATCATTGCAATTGTTCCTCAAACCTCTTGGATCAATAGCCACAAATCTGAAGAGATGCTTATGGATTGTAAATACACCATAACTTCATATTCAAAAACAACAATCCTACTACACAACTTTAAAGACTTTGAACTACTTTTCTGAATTTTTCTCAAAGCCATTTTTCATAAATTGAAGTACTTGCATATCATTTTCATATCCTTAACTAAGGTTCTCAAAGTACTTAAAGCAATCTTGGATTGTTATCATTCTACCTCTTTCTTATTCCTATACTCTTATCAAATCACTGTGTTTGTAAAAAGAAAGTTGTCATTTCTTTAAATAGTTTTATCTAAGATAGTAGTGTGATATCCTAGAAGATTTGTTAGAAGTTTGTAGCAAAGGTCCTAGGGTGGGACTTGTACATTTTCTAACAATAGTGGAGAAATCTCTTGTGGTATGCAAGAGGACTGGATGTACCCTTGGTCATAAGGGGAACCAGGATAATTCTACTGTGTTCATTTCTTTACTGCCATTTACTTTCATCACTTACTATCCTTAAACGCAAAAATCGATCACTTAATCGCTGAAAACAAGGAAAACTCCTAAACACCTAATTCACCCCCCTCTTAGGTGCAAATTTGTACTTACAATTGGTATCAGAGGAGGTTCAAGGTAACTTACTCCTCGATCATTACTCATGGCTTCCGCACAACCTGTTTTCAGAGATGGTGGCAGTAGTAACAAACCACCATGCTTCGTTGGAGAATACTATGATTTTTGGAAGATACGTATGCAAGCGTATCTTGAAGCACAAGGAGACGACATATGGGATGCAGTTGAAAATGGTCCTTACTTTCCAACAATAGTCATCAACAACAAAGAAGAAATTAAGATAAAGAATTCTTGGACCAATGATGATAAAAGAAAAGTGTTGTTCGATAAAAAGGCTAAAAACATGCTACAATCAGCACTAGGAATGGATGAATTTTTTCGCGTATCTCACCGTAAAACAGCCAAAGAAATATGGGACACATTGGAAGTAACCCATGAAGGCAATGTTGAGGTAAAAAGAGCTAAACTTAGACTTGCAGCCTGGAGAGTCTATCTTAGACTTGCAGAAAAGATTTTCCCACTTAACAAACCACTTGACGACTCTTGGAAAGATTTTCACCAACGATGAACTAAATTTGAAAGTATTAAAATCACTAACAAGGGCTTGGCAACCAAAGGTGACAACAATATCAGAAAAGAAAAGCTTATCCAAGATGTCACTTTCTGCAATATTTGGAAAACTTCAAGAACACGAAATTGAACTTGGAAGGTTGGAGCAAAATGAAAGTCAAGAAAAGAAGAACAAAAACATTGCTCTAAAGACCGAATCAAAGGAACAAGTCAGAAACGAAATTTCTGATGAAGACGAAAACATTACCTTCCTCGTTAAGAAATTCGGTAAGTTTCTTAAAAATGACAGAAATTTCAAAACGAAGAATTTCAGAAAGAAAGATAGCTCTACTTTAAACCAAAACTTCACTTGCTTTGAATGCGGGAAACAAGGACATATCAAAGCAGACTGTCCAAACCTTATCAAGAAAAATGCCGGTAAAAGGAAAGACTTCAAGAAGGCATACATAGCTTGGGAAGATAACGAAGTAAGTTCATCTTCAGAAATAGAAAGTGAAGAATGCACTAATGTTGCACTAATGGCATCGCATCAATCAGATGACGACGAAGAGGTTAGTAACATAGACTCTCTTCATCATAATAAAACTAATAGTGAGTTAATTATAGAATACAATGATGCTCAAAACGCCATTAAGGAACTTCTTATTGAATGTAAAAACCAGTACAAACTAGTGTCAACACAAAAGAGACAAATCTCAAGTCTTCAAGAAAAAGTAGACATTATGGAAAAGGATTCTGAAAAACCAAAACAAAATTTTACATGCAATAAATGTGATTCCCTTTCATTCAAGATTGTTCAATTAAATAGAGTAATTGAACGATATGAAAAAGGACAAATGGGATTGGAAAATGTTCTGAACATGCAAAGATACTCAAATGATAAAAGTGGTCTTGGTTACTCGAAATTTGACAAACCAAGCTTGAATAAGACCATTTTTGTCAAAGCGAGTAATCAATCCAATCAAGGAAAAATTACAATTTTACAAAAAGGTCATTCTTATAAGGAGAAAATTACTCAAAATAAATCTCATACATATGCTATTAAAAATAAATTTACTCCTATTTGTTCCTATTATGGTCTTCATGGTCACACACCTAATGCCTGTCATGTGAGAAACATTAGTATTCCAAAAGGGCATTACGTGTGGGTAAAGAAAGGTACTAACCATCAAGGACCCAAAGCACATTGGGTACCTAGTAAAACTTGATTTCAATTTTTGTAGGTATGCACGCAAAGTACCTCAAATATGTGGTACTTAGATAGTGGGTGCTCCAAACATATGACGGGTGATATAACAAAATTTTCAGCCTTGACTCTTGAATCAAAGGGATATTTAGTCTATGGAGATAATAACAAAGGAAAAATCTTAGGCATTGGAAAAGATGGAACAACCCCTCCCCCCTCAGTTGAAGGTCTAAAGCACAACCTTATAAGCATTAGCCAACTATGTGACAAAGGATACAAGATAGCCTCAAACAAAGATGAGTGCACCATTCAAAATGCAGCAACAAATGAAATTCAATTTATCGGTAAGCGTTTCAAAAACATTTTTATACTTAATCTTGACGATTTATCCTTAAAAATGAAATGTCTTTTAGTAAGCGACAACAATGATGCATGGCTATGGCATAAAAGAATTGCACATATCCACATGGATCATTTAAACAAATTGGTCAAGCATGATCTTGTTGTTGGATTACCAAAAATGAAATTTGTAAAGGATAAATTATGTGACGCTTGTCAAAAAGGTAAACAAACAAAAACTTCTTTCAAACCTATAAATGTTATATCAACTACAAGACCACTTCAATTAATACATACAGATTTTTTTGGCCCATCAAGAACCAAAATTCTTGGTGGAAACTCATATGGACTAGTGATTGTTGATGATTACTCAAGGTTCACATGGACCTTATTTTTGGCAAGTAAAAACGAAGCTTTTAAAGCATTTAAAAACTATGCCAAGCTAGTCCAAAATGAACAATCATCCAAAATTGTATCAATTAGAAGTGATCATGGAGGTGAATTTCAAAATACCTCCTTTGAAGAATTTTGTGAAGAAAATGGAATTTTCCACAATTTTTCTGCACCTAGAACACCTCAACAAAATGGGGTTGTTGAGAGAAAGAACAGATCCTTGGTAGAACTCGCAAGGACTATGCTAAGCGATTCAAGCCTACCAAAGCACTTTTGGGCAGATGCCGTAAACACAACATGCTATGTTTCAAATAGAGTAAACATTCGGTCGATTCTTAAGAAAACTCCTTATGAACTCTACAAAGGAAGAAAGCCCAATATCTCTCACTTCCACATCTTTGGATGGAAGTGTTTTGTGCTAAACAACGGTAAAGACAACCTTGGAAAATTCGATGAAAAAGCAGATGAAGGTATTTTTATTGGCTACACGTTATCTAGTAAAGCATTTAGAATTTTCAATAAAAAAACTTTAATCGTTGAAGAATCAATGCATGTAACTTTTGATGAAACTAACCCCTTGAAAGAGGACAAAGTTATTTCTTATGATGCAAGGAGAATTTGAAATGTCCATGATGGGAAAATTAACTACTTTCTTGGCCTTCACATCAAGAAACTCAAGCACGACATCTTCATCAATCAAGCAAAATATTGCAAAGAATTGCTAAAAAGATTTGAAATGGAAAATTGCAAGGAAAGTGCGACTCCCATGGGTTCCGGGACATATGTTGATAAAGATAAATCCGGTATTTCTATAAACATTTCAAAATATCGAGGTAGGATTGGATCTCTATTATATCTAACGGCCAGTCGGCCAGATAGTATGTTTAGTGTCTGTTTGTGTGCAAGATTTCAAGTGGATCCTAAAGAATCGCATCTTGTAGCAGTCAAAAGAATCATGAAATATTTGAAAGGAACAATCAATGTAGGACTATGGTATCCGAAATGTGGCATATGTAGTCTCGTTGGATACTCTGATTCAGATTATGCAGGATGTAAAACAGACCGTAAAAGCACAAGCGGCACTTGTCATGTCTTGGGAAATGCACTCGTATCATGGTCATGTAAGAAGCAAGCATGGGTTGCACTTAGTACTGCTGAAGCCGAATACATAGTAGCAGGAAGTTATTGTGCACAAATTATGTGGCTCAAGCAACAGCTATATGATTATGGACTTGATCTCGGATGCATTCCGTTATGATGCGACAACACTAGTGCAATCAATATTTCAAAGAATCCAATCATGCACTCTCAGACTAAACACATTGATATACGTCATCATTTTTTGCGCGATCATGTGCTTAAAGGAAATGTTGAAGTAACCTTTGTGGGTACTCACAACCAATTAGCGAACATCTTCACAAAACCTCTTCCTAAAGACTCCTTTTACAAAATTCGAAGAGAACTTGGTGTCTTAAGTGAAGATGATCTTTAAAATAAGGTACTTTGTCATTAATTTTCAAGATTTGACAATTTTCTCTTGATAGGATGATAGAATTGAGTTCTTAATGGTTCATTATTCTCAATATGATTACTTGTTCTTCATTTGTGATTCTATGCATTATTTGGTATACTCTAAATGAAAAATTCATTCCTATTTCCAAAAATTCGAAACTGTAGCCGAATACAAATTATAGGTAATCGAATACACATTTTTCCAGATTTTCTTATATTCGAATACAATATCAATGTAGTCGAATACAATTCCCCAGATACACCTGCATTCGAATACATCACAGGTGTAGTCGAATACACCTTCGGGTTTCTCAATCATATATAAAGCTGCTTCAGTTTTTCAACTTAACTTCAAATTAGGTATTCGAATACAGCCACTCACTCTCATTCGAATACAACCATCTCTTCCAAAATTTTCAACTTCTCTCACTTGCCACTACTTACCCAAGCCTTATTCTTTACAAACAAGATCAATTTCTACTCATATTCTCCATCCATAATCTGATTTCTCCAACAAAACCCTAAAAACCCATTTTTCTCAAATCTGTCAAATCCTCTTCAATCATCATGTACTCACGCAAACGAGGACCCAGGACTAAACATGCCTCAGTGGGACCATCAAAGAAAAGGACGAAGAATGTCCATATCACTGATTTGTCCCGGCTCCTACACTCACCAGAAGAGATTGAACGTTTTCGCACCATCTACTCCGACAAGCGGCTAATCATTCCCAAAATCGGTACTTTAGACTCTTTTTCTGCATTTAAATTTCCTGTTTTACTTATAGCTCAACATGTTGAAGAGTTTATCGGATACAAGGGTCCTATCTATCCCGAATTAGTTAGGGTCTTTTACTGCAATTTGACTAGAGATGGAAAAATGTCGAAGTCTCGCGTTAAGGGAAAAACTATTGAACTTGATTCAAAAATCATTGGGGAGATTTTGAAAATTCCCTTTGAAGGACAGAAAACTAGTCCCAATAATTTGTGTGAATGGTCTGGTGTTCCTAAGTATGATGCTTATGTGGCTCTTTGTCGTTTTGACAACACACTATGGAACAAAAGAGAATTCAAGCCGGCTCTAAATTTGCTAAGCAACGGTATGGAGTTGGCAATCTTACTGTTGATTATCGTTTGCTCCATTATTTCTTAAGTTACATTTTGATTCTGAAGGCTGGTAACTACTCCCAGATTTACGAATTTGAACTCCAGATCATGTAATACATGTTCGAAGGCCTTCCACTAAACTAGGCTTATTTCATTAAATCAGTCATGTTTACATCCAAAGAAGCTGTTGGGTTGCCATACGCCAAGGAGGTCACTCGCATTCTCGAACACTTCGGGGTGGACTTCTTTGAGGAAGTTTTGTATACCATCACTAAGGACAATCTGCTAGATTTAAGTATCCTTCCCAGCATGAAAATCGTTTGGCATGAACCGCTTCAGAAATTCATCCATATGTGTGACCTTGGTCAATCATCTGCTACTGCTCTTCCAAACACTAGTGATCCCGCAACAAATGTTGCCCAGGATGCTGATGATGAAGATACTGCGTCTGATGATGATCATGTGTCAAATCGCATGATTATGGCCAAACTTGATTCACTCCAGACCTGTCTCACCGGATTGAACACCTCCGTCGATACTCGTTTTCAGGCTATCGAATCCACCATCACCACCAACCATAACACCATGATCCACGAGCTGTGTATCTTATCAGACGAAATTGATCATCTCCATCTCCCTCCTAGACGCCAATAATCTGTATTTAGTCTACTAGGATTAGTTTGTATTTCGTTTCCTAGGCCCAGTATGTTTCCTTTTGATGTTTTGTTATGATGTTTTCATTAAACTTTCTGTTCCATTTTGGTTTTTATTTGAATTCTGTGGCATTATCTATTTATGTGACACTATCTACATTCTTATGCATCTTTCTCTTCTATCTTGCTTATGATGCGCCTTTTCAGTCTCATTACTTGGATTTTTTTTATATATATATTATTGCTTGTCTTCTTCTTTTTGATCATGTCAAAAGGGGGAGAAAATTTGGTACTTTGTTGTCTGTGTATGGTACTTTGTTATCTGTAAACATAAATGTAGGTCCTCAACAAACGTATTCATTTGATCATCCAACTCACTATCAACAAGGAAGTACACATAAATTACAGGGGAGTAATTCTAATATGATGCAATCTCTCCACAACAACAAAGGTTTTGTCATAGTCAAAAATGGGGAGAATGTAAAATACATGTTTTGATGATACAAATGACCAACGGTGATGATGATCAAAGCAACAAGCTCAAAAAGAAGAAGTCCACAAAAATCTTATTGATAACTTAATAATCTTCTCATAATAGATGTTTAAATGTAAAGGTAAATGATACAACCCATAGCTCGAATACAATGAGAACCTCACATCTTTGCATATGCATAAAAGGAATTTTCAAAACTCAAAATTAAATTTACAAAGTGTTAAAATTAATATTGTTGACAAAATACAAAGGTGTATTCGAATACAAAATAAGTGTATTCGAATACATATGAAAATTGCTAAGTAAGTAGCAAAAGTCTCTCAACTGTATTCGACTACACCCTAATGTAGTCGAATACAACCAGCAAGACATTGACAAAATTGATACAAGTGTATTCGACTACACCATCTTGTATTCGAATACAACTGGAAGCAATGCAATTTATTAGTTCTGAAATGGTTCTAAATCATTGCAATTATTCCTCAAACCTCTTGGATCTGTGACACCCTAAACCCCAAAATAATATATAATTATTTCGCAGCTGGTAAAGCAAATACGTTTT
Source organism: Cicer chorassanicum (assembly GCA_037974735.1). Classification (NCBI taxonomy): domain Eukaryota; kingdom Viridiplantae; phylum Streptophyta; class Magnoliopsida; order Fabales; family Fabaceae; genus Cicer; species Cicer chorassanicum. Next base: position 67,750,331 of record JBBPBP010009779.1, read on the forward strand.
CAAGGGAATAAAAACAAAATTATAATTAATTTGAGATATCACATTCCTCAAAATTAAAAATGAACACTTTAAACTTTTTCCTCCTATAAAATAGTGCAATCTCCATAATATTTGATTTAACTAGAATTTCTTAATTCAATTCCAAAAATTTACTAGTTATAAGGTTTTATACAAAAAGTTGTTTCTAATTAAACAAATAAAAATACAACTTATGACTCTCATTCCCGGTATCACCTATCAGAGCGGGGCTTCTCCCAAATTTGAACTTCAAGACTCATTAACCTGTAATAACTGCGATTTCGCAAATGCAGGGCCAAGCCAGTCAAACACAAACAACGAAGGAGGTGAGTTTTGAAATCATGTTGATAGTATAATACAAGTAAGAAGAACACACAATTAATCATCAATAAACCGTATCATTACACAAACACTCTTCAAAGAAAAACATCACGTTATATAGTCAAAATCACTCAAGGAAAGTCAATACATTTCACTATAACATCAAATCATCGCAGAAAAAATTATTATTATCGCACACGACACATATTAATCACAACAAAACAATCACAAGAAAATGCAATGCTATGCATGAGCTTAAACTATACTTCACAATGTGGTACCATTCTAACTCTGAAGTACTTGGTTAGGAGGCCATGATACTATGCCACCATTCCGGTGGACGGATAATTCAAATTGTCCCTATCCTCATAGATCCCCTCAACTCAACTCGAGACACATATACGCGACAGTCGAGGTAAACGTGTGTTGCATGGTAGCTCCTGACATTTGGAGTGCTACCTCCAAGTCACCTAGGAATTCCCCACCCGAATACCTCCAAGGTCTAACAATCTTGCCTTAATGCTCAACAGTAGACTGCCACGATCAGGCTCAATTTAGTTGTACTTCCCCGAAATCGCTAGGCTTGTCAGGCCCTACCTATATGATGACAAAATAATCTCCACTTCACAAATTCTCAATATTTATTTTCTCCCCTCGTTAGCCTATGATACTCCATTAAGACCGTCATCTCAAACACAAATTGGAATCACAATTATTTCATAAGAGGTTACTTCAATATTTTCATCACCAATTCATAACATCACTAGTATAAATCACACACCATCATCATTACATAACTCATCACAAAGTTATAGCGTCACTATCATCAATCATATATCATCACACAAACTTATCACAATTTATAACATCACAATTATTAATCATACATCATCATCATCACATAAAATTATCACAATGCACACATCTTTTATCATCACATCACATAAACTCATCTAATCCAACATATGAACCAAATTCATTCGACATCCAATATCAAAATAATATCAAATATCACACATTTAACAAAAATAAATCAAATATTTCAATAATATCAAATAACACACGTTCAACGAAATTAAATCAATCAACACCTTATAAATATTTCTATTCCACATTTTAGCCTCACAATTCTCATATTTGCACATTAATTAATTTATCACTCAAAGGGCTACTGCCGTACTTAGCAAGCCCTAGATGAATCGTTGGGAAATACAGTTTTCCCGTTCATCTCACAATATATTATACTCATGAATTCAAACGCTCTCACACCCCTTACCTTATTTCGACGCTTTCACACACGAATACGATTCCATGAGAAAACCACCTTTGTTCATTGACTCTTTGACCTTCAATCGATCTAACTCCACAATTTAAGGGTAAACATTAAAAATAAATTATGAAAAACTACTCTAAAAACTAAATTCGAAATTCGGTCAAGAAAAATTACCATAAATTAAAAAACCAATCAGTGGATAATATAGCCACTTTTTGCACGGTCGTTTTGGCGTTGGTTTCACTCAAATCAGAGTTACGGTGAAGAAGAACGATACAAAATAAGGAATTTTATAAACGGAGAAGTCTGGTATTTTAGAGAGAAATTGGGATGGTTAAAAATCTGAGGAAGTATGTTTATTTGACTAGCTAAATGAATAAAACAACATACTGAAATTTGGACGAGAATGGAGAAAATTTTCTGAAACAATTATCGATCACCGTGCCCATACGGAGAAAATTTGGACGAGAACGGAGAATATTTTTCCTCCAATTCGTCCTTGGTAGCTGCTGTCTGCCGTGCCCATACCTTTATCTTCCTCTATTTGTTTTTTTTTTATTCTTTAATTGGGTTTTACTTGGGCTTAACCCATGAAATACATTTTACTCTTTTCATTATTATTATTATTATTATTATTATTATTATTATTATTATTATTATTATTATTTAATAAAACCAACGATTACGAAAGTTGTTGTTTTTTTTTTTACACTTTTTTTAACACAATTTAATTATTAATACTTAAAAACTACTACTTTATAAAATAAAATAATTAATCTTTTAAAATACATTAGTAACCAAAACTCTTATATTCAAAATTATCACTATAATAATACTTATTTTTCAAAACACTCAAATTAAAATATTACCATCATTTGAGAATAGTCGAAATTATAAAATAAATAAATATAATATCAAAACTTTATATTAATTACTAAATCATAACAAATATATATAAAATCACCATGTCATAACAAGTATATAAAAATAAAGAAAATCAAACACAATATCACTACTATTCTGAGATAATTATTTATAAAATAAATAACTAAAAATAGAAAATAGTTATAAATAATTGAAATATAACTACGTGCATACTAAATATCAGTCAAACGCACAAAAAAATATTACATTAATTTGGTACAAGTATATACACGTAAAATCTTCTAAAATTTTATTCTTTAAAATATTACACTAAAATACTATTTAGAAAAATATATATAATATAATATTTGTTATTTAGATTACTCATGTAGTTCAATATGTATAATAGTAGCACATCATCTAAAGCACCCGTATAACAAAAGCTAATCACGAAATTTATAACATGTATTCTAAAATAATTTTAACACCAAATTAATCATTTAAAATCATATTTCATTATTAAAATAGTTTATTATAAAATTTGGGGTGTTACAGGATCAATAGCCACAAATCTGAAGAGATGTTTATGGACTATAAATACACCATAACTTCAAATTCAAAAACAACAATCCTACTACACAACTTTAAAGACTTTGAACAACTTTTCTGAATTTTTTTCAAAGTCATTTTTCATAAATTCAAGTACTTGCATATCATTTTCGTATCCTTAACTAAGGTTCTCAAAGTACTTGAAGCAATCTTGGATTGTTATCATTCTACCTCTTTCTTATTCCTATACTCTTATCAAATTACAGTGTTTGTAAAAAGAAAGTAGTACTTTCTTTAAATATTTTTATCTAAGATAGTAGTGTGCTATCCTAGAAGATTTGTTAAAGGTTTGTAGCAAAGGTCCTAGGGTGGGACTTGTACATTTTCTAACAATAATGGAGAAATCTCTTGTGGTGTGCAAGACGACTGGATGTACCCTTGGTCATAAGGGGAACCAGGATAATTCTGTTGTGTTCATTTCTTTACTGCCATTTACTTTCATCACTTACTATCCTTAAACGCAAAAATCGATCACTTGATCGCTGAAAACAAGGAAAACTCCTAAACACCTAATTCACCCCACTTTTAGGTGCACATCCGTACTTACATAGACCGCCACGATCAGGCTCAATTCAGTTGTAGTTCCCTGGAATCGCTAGGCTTGTCACACCCTACCTATATGATGACAAAATAATCTCCACTTCACAAATTCTAAATATTTATTTTTTCCCCTCGTTGGCCTATGATACTCCATTAAGACCGTCATCTCAAACACAAATTGGAATCACAATTATTTCATCAGAGGTTACTTCAATATATTCATCACCAATTCATAACATCACTATTATAAATCACACATCATCATCATTACATAACTCATCACATAAACTTATCACAACACATCCATCTTTTATTATCATATCATATAGACTCATCTAATCAAACATATATATAAAATTAATTCGACACTAAATATCACAATAACATCAAATACCACACATTTAAAGAAATTAAATCAATCAACACCTTATAAATATTTCTATTCTATATTTTAATCTCACAATTTCCATATTTGCACATTAATTAATTTATCCCTCAAAGGGCTACTGCTGTACGTAGCAAGCCCCGAATGAATCATTGAGAAATACGGTTTTCCCGTTCATCTCACAATATATTATTAACCTTGAACCCCTTTTTTTTTTTATTTCAATTTATTTTAATTTATTTATTAGCCACTAAAATAATATCTTCCAAATAATTAAATTAAAAGATTGTTACATGATGAGAATAGTTAAAATGACAAAATAAATAAATATAACATCCGTATTTTATATAAGTCACTAAATCAATTAAATATGTATAAAATTAATACATCATAGAAAACACACATATGAAGAGAATTAATCATAAAACTGATCAACATATATTCTAAAATAATATAAACACCAAATTAATTATTTAAATATTATTTCATTTATAAAACAGTTTATTATAAAATTTGGGGTGTTACAATTCTCCCCTCGTTTAAGAAATTTGGGGTGTTAAATAATAAGTGAACTAATATCTAGCTAAGCACCATCAAACATATTGAAGGCATTAACAACTCATTTGAGAATAACATATCACAAATCCTAGCTCGATAAGCTAACATGACCCAACAAATTAATTAAACACATCAAATTCAACAACTCAAATAAGAAGAAAATATCATGATTAATCATTATCTTTAATAGATAAAACTAAACATGTTAATTTAGTCAACAACAACTTACTACTACATTTAGCTGGATAAAATAACACATATATCATATACTTTCAAATTCAACTTACTTCTCAAACAATATTCTACTAAAAGATTGCTTAAATCCTAACAACAATTACTCTACAGATTTCACAAAAGTTAGACATATAAGGAAACATTTAAAATATTCCGCACCACCAAGAATTACAAACAGAAAGGCACACAACAACTCAATGACATGTAATCACTTACTTATTATTTTATTTATTTATTTATTAATCATTGTGGAATATGACAATTATTTTCACATATAGTATCAAACACACCCAAAGTCTAAATTAGTTTCAAAGTCTTATACACAAAATTCATTTATAGAACTCATACAATAGTTCTAGATCCTTATCAAATGAGAGAATATATAACAAATAAGATACTAACACAATGTCCTTATTCATTTTAAGCAAATTATTTAGAAGATCAAACATACTTAATTGAGTATTTAATTTAAGTACACACCACCAACCTAATATTCGCGTCACATAATCAGTTATTAACATTCAACATTTATGCCACATAAGACTCATAATCACTCAAAGTTGTATAAAAGGTGAACATAGTTTCTAACTATTTCAAAAATAAAATTAATAAGTATCTATAACAATAATAACAATGGGTTATCGTTGCCTCTTTTATCAACGATGAGTCATCGGGGTAGCTAGTCTCTCTTACTCATGTAGTCAACTACTTAAGGTAACTATAACTACAGTCATTCAAATTCAAACATGGGTAATTAAAAGTATTTTTAACGTGGTTCAGGAGTGCGAAGGCGGCGCCACAACTCGTACTCCTTACTTCAAGTTAAAAACTTACTTAATTACACATTCACAATAATTTATTTGTAATTTACCTCTAGTTACAACAACAAAAGAAATGGCACTTACATCAACATATAATCAATAATACGATTGTAGAAATATAGAACTATTTCACTTTTAGATGCTCTCGACTACTCTAATGCTATACACTAATTCCCAACCACTAGAACACTTAAAACACAAACAATTTAATATTTAGATAATCACATAAACACTCACATATTAATCCAAAAATTAGCACCATCATTTTACGTTCATCTCATAACTCAAAAGATGATTCAAACACATGTAACATACTCTCGTAGAAGGCTAACTGCTCCAAATTGATAACGCTCAAATTTTCTTTTGAACTAATCATCACAACAAACTAAAACATTGATTTCCAAGTAGCAAATAAGATAAATAATTATTTACTAGAAGACACAACACGCTACCAAATCAAATTGAATCAAGTAGTACATAAATCACTTTAAAGGTTACACATTTAGCACAAAAAAAAATCTTTGGGAATTCAAACCATTTCCTTAAATCACTTTTCAATAAATTACGTCTAAATAAAAACAACTAAAACAAATCATATTTCTAAATACAATTAAAAATAAAATAAATCACATGTATTTTTAAAATCTATAAGATTTCTAAAATCACTCGTACTTTAATCGTCAAAAACACATTCCTTAATAATTAATAATTATAAAAATTATTATTTTCAACTTTTATTTTGAAAGAAGATTTAAATTATATATATAGATAGATAAAAAGTTTTCCAAAAAATTAACACTTCCAAAATAGTTCTAATTAATTTTCTCAAAATTTACAAAAAAAACAGAATTATATATTTATATACATTAAAGTAGTGTACATGACACAATACATAAGACATACTTGGTTATGATAATGAATTACACTAATTGAGAAATCTACAAAATAACAGTCTCTTCTCACACTAACTACTCAACATGTCTATAGATAGATCCTCAGTTTCAATCGAGGCACAAAATTGGTCTAAAGCATAACACACCATCAATTTTAAAGATTTTTGAAGGCATGTTCTAATCTTAAAAATTGGGTCCCTTATAAATTTTTTTGCAGTTTTATAGTTAAAAAAAATTGGTAAAATAAATTTTAGTTTCTGGAGACATAATCTACATGATACACTCTACACATACCAATCCACATGATACATACCATTTTGTTAGGTTAATTCATGTAACAAGAAAATATGTACAAACAACATGTCACTTTCTCATATTAAACTCAAATATACATTTTAACAATGATAACACAATAACTATAATTCTACTAAAAAAAATATTATACTCATAAAATACATCGATTATAGAATCTAATATTTAGATAAATTTTCAAAAAGAGTTTGACTATTGAGATAATTCTATTAAAACTTTGTTTTTCTTCTCTTTCTCAATCAGTAGAAACTTTATCATTTGACCCCCTTTCTTTTTAATTAGTACTATTATATATCACTAATGAGTTCTTAAAATCTAAAATGTAACACCCCAAATTTTATAATAAACTATTTTAATAATGAAATATGATTTTAAATAATTAATTTGGTGTTAAAATTATTTTAGAATACATGTGATAAATTTCGTGATTAGTTTTCGTTATAAGGATGCTTTAGATGATGTGCTATTATTATACATATTGTTGGACTACAGGAGTAATCTAAATAACAAATGTTATATTTTATATATTTTTCTAAATAGTATTTTAGTGAAATATTTTAAAGAATAAGATTTTAGAAGATTTTACGTGTATATACTTGTACCAAATTAATGTAATATTTTTTTGTGCGTTTGACTAATATTAAGTATGCACGTAGTTATATTTCAATTATTTATAACTATTTTCTATTTTTAGTTATTTATTATATAAATAATTATCTCAGAATAGTAGTGATA
>JBBPBP010009779.1:67758143-67769575 GCA_037974735.1 Cicer chorassanicum
ATTCTCAAATGATGGTAACATTTTAATTTGAGTGTTTTGAAAAATAAGTATTATTATAGTGATAATTTTGAATATAAGAGTTTTGGTTACTAATGTATTTTAAAAGATTAATTATTTTATTTTATAAAATAGTAGTTTTGAAATATTAGTAATTAAATTGTGTTAAAAAAAATGTGTAAAAAAAAAACTTTCGTAATTGTTGGTTTTATTAAAAATAATAATAATAATAATAATAATAATAACAATAATAATAATAATAATAAAAAGAGTAAAATGTATTTCATGGGTTAAGCCCAAGTAAAACCTAATTAAAGAATAAAAAAAAAAATAGAGGAAGAGAAAGGTATGGCACGGCAGACAGCAGCTTCCAAGGAGGAATTGGAGGAAAAATAGAAGAAAATTGATACCGGTGATCGATAATTGTTTCAGAAAATTTTCTCCGTTCTCGTCCAAATTTCAGTATGTTGTTTTATTCATTTAGCTAGTCAAATAAACATACTTCGTCAGATTTTTAACCATCCCAATTTCTCTCTAAAATACTCGACTTCTCCGTTTATAAAATCCTTATTTTGTATCGTTCTTCTTCACCGTAACTCCGATTTGAGTGAAACCAACGCCAAAACGACCGTGCAAAAAGTGGCTATATTATCCACTGATTGATTTTTTAATTTATGGTAATTTTTCTTGACCGAATTTCGAATTTAGTTTTTAGAGTAGTTTTTCATAATTTATTTTTAATGTTTACCCATAAATTGTGGAGTTAGATCGATTGAAGGACAAAGAGTCAATGAACAAAGGCGGTTTGCTCATGGAATCGTATTCATGTATGAAAGCATCGAATTAAGGTAAGGGGTGAAAGAGCGTTTGAATTCATGAGGGTAATATATTGTGAGATGAACGGGAAAACCGTTATTTCCCAACGATTCATCCGGGGCTTGCTACGTACGGCAATAGCCATTTGAGTGATAAATTAATTAATGTGCAAATATGGGAATTGTGAGATTAAAATTTGGAATAGAAATATTTATAAGGTGTTGATTAATTTAATTCCATTAAATGTGTGTTATTTGATATTATTGTGATATTTGATTTATTTTTGTTAAATGTGTGATATTTGATATTATTGTGATATTGGATGTCGAATGAATTTGGTGCAAATGTTGGATTAGATGAGTTTATGTGATGTGATAATAAAAGATGTGTGCATTGTGATAATTTTATGTGATGATGATGATGTATGAATAATAATCGTGATTTCATAAATTTGTGATGAGTTATGTAATGATGATGATATGTGATTTATAATAGTAATGTTATGAATTTGTGATGAAAATATTGAAGTAACCCCTGATGAAATAATTGTGATTCCAATTTGTGTTTGAGATGACGGTCTTAATGGAGTATCATAGGCCAACGAGGGGAGAAAATAAATATTGAGAATTTGTGAAGTGGAGATTATTTTGTCATCATATAGGTAGGGCCTGACAAGCCTAGCGATTTCGGGGAAGTACAACTGAATTGAGCCTGATCGTGGCGGTCTACTGTTTAGCCTTAAGGCAAGATTGTTAGACCTTGGAGGTATTCGGGTGGGGAATTCCTAGGTGACTTGGAGGTAGCACTCCAAATGTCGGGAGCTACCATGCAACACACGTTTACCTCGACTGTCGCATATATGTGTCTCGGGTTGAGTTGAGGGGATCTATGAGGACATGGCTAATTTGAATTGTCCGTCCACCGGGATGGTGGCATAGTATCATGGCCTCCTAACTAGGGGTGTGCAAAAAATATGGTTAATTGGACCATATTGATAAACTGGATTGCACTGCACTACAATAAACCAAACCATTTAAATGGTTCATGAATTGAACCACTTATTTAAAACAATTTGGTTAAACAAACTTAATTCGAAACCACTTTAACAATTTTAAAATTTTTATAACCTCAATTAAGATTTTTTTTCTAGCAAAATTTTTAAATTTTATTTTTCTCAAAAAAAATATAAGAAATATCGAAACTTTTTTTTTCGAAAAAAAAATTAAATCATTTTTTTTCTTGTAAAATTTTTTCAAAAAAAATCGAAAACATATTTTTTTGGAAAAATTTTCGATTTTTTTTTTGAGAAAAAATCGAAACTTTTTTTTTCTGAGAAAAAATTTTCTCGAAAAAAATCGAAAAATTTTTTTCGAAAAAAATCAAAAAAATTTTGCCAAAAAATTTTCGAAATTATTTTTTCAAAATTATTTTTTCGAAAAAAATTTTTATCAGAAAATTTTTTACATTTATTTTTCTAGAAAAAAATTGATATTTTTTATCAAAAGAATTTTCAAATAACTATTTTGAAATTAATTTTAACTAAAAATTTGTTCAAAATATTAAACTAGTTTATATTTATAAACCAGTTTTAAACCGGTTTCAGAACTGCACTGAACTTTATTTAAAAGTGGTTTTTAATAACTGAACCAAACCACTAATATGGTCCAATGCAGTTTGGTTTTTGAACCATGAACACCCCTACTCCTAACCAAGTACTTCAGAGTTAGAATGGTACCACATTGTGAAGTAGAGTCTAAGCTCATGCATAGCATTGCATTTTATTGTGATTGATTTGTTGTGATTAATGTGTATCGCACGTGATTATAATTTCTCTTAGACGATTTGATTATAGTGAAATGTATTGATTTTCCTAGATTTTGACTTTGACTTTATTATGTTATTTTATTCCTTGAATAATGTTTGTTTAATGATACGGTTTATTTATGATCAAATGCGTGTTCTTCTTACTTATATTATACAATTAACATGATTTCAAAACTCACCTCCTTCGTTGTTTGTGTTTGACTGGCTTGGCCCTGCGTTTGCGAAATCGCAGTTATTACAGGTTAATGAGTCTTGAAGTTCAAGTTGGGAGGAACCCCGCTCTGATAGGTGATACCGGGAATAAGGGTTGTAATTTGTATTTTACTTATTTAATTTGAAAAGACTTTTTGTATGAAAACCTTATAAGTACTAGTAAGTTTTTAGAATTAAATCAAGTAATTATACTTAAATCAAGCTCATTGAAATTGCACTGTTTTAATTGAGGAACAAAGTTGAATTGTTACATGTGTATTTAGAGAAACATAATATCCTAAATTAGATATAAAAGTTTTTATTTTCTTGAGCAAATTTTCTTTATCCGCTGCGAGTGTTGTTCAAATGATTTAGTATAAATTATTATAAATGTTCTTTTGGGGTTTAAGGTGTCACATAAAACACTAACATCAAGTTAAACTCTAATGAGTTCATAATATCATAATCAATAAATCCATAATTTCAAACAAATATCCCAACACGCTCACATTTCAATATTCACACCATCCCCTAACCAACATAACAACAACTCTTTTTAATTTTCTTAAAAGCAAGACATAATAAAACATGCTGTAAGTTTTAAGCTATTTTAAACATTAAATAAAATCAGTAGTATAGAATTATTGTTATTTTATAAATCAACAAAAATTCAACTCAATTTAATTTCTTTAAAATAATCAAGAGTAATTCAAATAAAAGTTATTTTCATCTTACAAAATAAGTAAATTTTAACTCCTTCAAAATGTCATTTTAAAAAAATTATAAGTTCTACCAACCTTTAATATTCAAGAATTACGTACTATTGCTAATAATATGAATTTCATACTATTTAAAATCACGACGATCATTCAAAATTATTTTCAAAACCAATATCAAAACTTTACTCATATAGATACAACCATCAACACTATCAGTGATTTAAAATTAACATTCACAATTTAAAATCGATTATTTTCTTCATGCAAGCCAACATAAAATCAAAATAATAATTTTTTAGTCAAAATTAAAACTTTAAACATAAGAGACATAATTCCTATCTAACTCAAAGTTTAGAACGAAACATCTTTTTTTTTCTTCTCTAAATTGAGTTTCAACAATAATAATAATAATTTATACCTAGTAAAAGTCAATACTTGAAATTTTAAACATATAATTCATACGGAAATCAATGTTTCAATAAATTAGTTATTAGATCAAACACTTTAAACAGATTCATATCAAGACTAAATATTTTAATTGATTAAGGGTGAAAATGGAACTTTAAAACAACTAACTATGACATTTGACTAAGGTTACGTGAATGAGATTAATAATTTGAAACATACATGTGGTCAATCAAAATTATTATCTCCAACTATTCACATAAAACAAGAGTGCAAAAATCATAGTTCGGTTGACAAGCAACAAGTAATTAACATAATCTTGTTAACAATTTAAATTAACTCAAATCTTAACAGGTAATTTCATGGTTTATTTACTCACTTAGGTAGAAATTTAGAATCCATAACACAATTAGAGTAAGCAAATAATAAACAGTTAATTAGTAATCTCAAAAATGTGTATAATAATACAAAAGCATATAACACTTAACACAATAATATAACGGGGAACAAAAAAAACATGTTAGTGAAAATAATTATTACTCAAGCAAACACAATTGACATGACTGACATTCGAGTAACACTGAATCGACACTCCACCCACTCGGCCTGATTGGACAAACGTGCTCTGATACCACTAATGTGACACCCTAAACCCAAAAATAACATTTATAATAATTTATACTAAATTATTTGAAAAAAACTAGCGGCGGATGAAGAAAATATGTTCAAGAAAGTAAAAACTTTTATATCTATTTTAGGATATCACGTTTCACTAAATACAGATGTAACAATTCAACTTTGTTCCTCAATTAAAATTCAATGAACATGATTTAACTAGAATTTCTTGATTTAATTCCCAAGACTTACTAGTACTAAGGTTTTCATATAAAAAGTCATTTGTAACTACATAAGTTAAATACACATTACAACTTTTAATTCCTGGTATCACCTATCAGAGCGGGTTTCCTCCCAAACTTGAACTTAAAGACTCATTAACCTGTAATAACTGCGTTTTCGCAAACACAGAGCCAACCAAGTCAAATACAAACAACGAAGGAGGTGAGTTTTGAAATCATGCTGATAGTATAATACAAGTAAGAAGAACACGCAATTAATCATCAATAAACCGTATCATTACACAAAAATTCTTCAAAGAAAAACATCACGTTATATAGTCAAAATCAAGGAAAATCAATACACTTCACTATAACATCAAATCATCGCAAAAATTATTATCGCACACGATACATATTAATCACAACAAAACCATTACAAGAAAATGAAATGCTATGCATGAGCTTAAACTCTACTTCACAATGTGGTACCATTCTAACTCTAAAGTACTTAATTAGGAGGCTTGATACAATGCCACCATTCCGGTGGACGAACAATTCAAATTGGCCCTGTCCTCATAGATCCCCTCAACTCAACCCGAGACACATATACGCGACAATCGAGGTAAACGTGTGTTGCATGGTAGCTCCCGACATTTGGAGTGCTACCTCCAAGTCACCTAGGAATTCCCACCCGAATAGCTCCAAGGTCTAACAATTTGGCCTTAAGGCTCAACAGTAGACCGCCACGATCAGTATCAATTTAGTTGTACTTCCCCGGAATCGCTAGGCTTGTTAGGCCCTACCTATATGATGACAAAATAATATCCACTTCACCAATTCTCAATATTTATTTTCTCCCTTCATTGGCCTATGATACTCCATTAAGACCGTCATCTCAAACACAAATTGGAATCACAATTATTTCATCAGAGGTTACTTCAATATTTTCATCACCAATTCATAACATCACTATTATAAATCACACATCATCATCATTACATAACTCATCACAAATTTAGAGCATCACTATCATCAATCGTACCTCATCACATAAACTTATCACAACACATCCATCTTTTATTATCATATCATATAGACTCATCTAATCAAACATAAATATAAAATTAATTCGAAACTCAATATCACAATAACATCAAATACCACACATTTAAAGAAATAAAATCAATCAACACCTTACAAATATTTCTATTCTATATTCTAATCTCACAGTTTCCATATTTGCACATTAACTAATTTATCCCTCAAAGGGCTACTGCCATAAGTAGCAAGCCCCGAATGAATCGTTGGGAAATACGGTTTTCCCGTTCATCTCACAATATATTATACTCATGAATTCAAACGCTCTCTCACCCCTTACCTTATTTCGATGCTTTCACACACGAATACGATTCCACGAGCAAACAACCTTTATTCTCCGAATCTTTGTCCTTCAATCGATAGTTTATGGGTAAACGTCAAAAATAAATTATGATAACAAGTTCAAAAAACTAAATTCCGAAATTCGGTCAAGGAAACTTACCATAAATTAGAAAAACAATCAGTGGATAATATAGTCGTTTTGGTGTTGGTTTCACTCAAATTGGACTTACAGTGAAGAAGAACGATGCAAATAAGGAATTATAGAAACGGAGAAGTCGGGTATTTTAAAGAGAAATTGGGATGGTTAAAAATCTGAGGAAGTATGTTTATTTGACTAGCTAAATGAATAAAACAACATACTGAAATTTGGACGAGAACGGAGAAAATTTTCTGGGACAGCTATGGATCACCGGTATTGATTTTCTATTTATTTATTTTTTTTCAAGTGCGGCTGGTTCTTGATCTTCTCTCCTGTAGGGTTATGCGGCTGCCTTCAGCTTTTATACTGTAGCGCTATTTGGGTTATATATATTTGACCTTTTATATATATATATATATATATATATATATATATATATATATTTATTAGTTATTATTAACCTTGAACCCCATTTTATTTTTTTTATTTCAATTTTTTTTTCACAAGACCCAATTAATTACACAGTTATTTTAATTTATTTTTGAGCCACTAAAATAATATCTTCCAAAAAATTAAATTAAAAGATTGTTACATGACGAGAATAGTTAAAATGACAAAATAAATAAATATAACATCAGTATTTTATATAAGTTACTAAATCAATTAAATTTGTATAAAATTAATACATCATAGAAAACACACATATGAAGAGAATTAATCGTAAACCTGATCAACATATATTCTAAAATAATATAAACACCAAATTAATTATTTAAAATATTATTTCATTTATAAAACAGTTTATTATAAAATTTGGGGTGTTACATGATTCATGAGACTTTCATAAACTCTAAGGGTTGTTATAGGAATGTCATTGCTCATATTAGTCTTCACAATATGATTTTAATCTCCTATTTTCTCTTATTCTTTCTTCAATTGAAACCCACAACCTTTTTTGGTGTAAAAAACTTAATAACTTAAATTATTATTCTACTATATGCATCAATATCCAAATTTAAAAAGGCTTGGGTCTAGATCAATACTAATTTCATGCCATTTCTTCCGATTAGGGGCAGTATATGTGTAGTCATAGTTACTTGATTGAATTATATGGGTACAAGGCATATATTCTTTTATTTCAATTTTTAGTAATACTTGGGCGTATGATCGGATTATGGTAACACCGGGCATGTGTCCTTTTTATTTTAATTTTTTTTGTAATGATAAATTCTCTTATTAGTTAAAGTTTTTTTTTAAGAATACTAATTAATCAAAGTTGTTTATTGGCTTTTGCAAAACCTTAAAATACATATCTATACCAATAGAATAAACAATTGTACGTAAATAATATTAATATCGTATTGTTCGGGCGTTGTCCAACTTAGATATATATAAAATTATTATTCATATTATCAAATTATAAACTTACATATTCTAATACTATATTTTTATACTCCTTTATACAGATTATAGTAATACTGGACATATGTTCTTTTATTATAATTTTTTTTGTAATGATAGAGCTGATATGGTCGAAGTATATTAATGTAAAGCAGATATCCTACAATTATTTTACATCTAAAATACTTTATTTTATTTTAGTTATAATTAAAAGTTGTTAACAGTATTCATCAATTTAATATAAGTACTATTAGTTTCATTACATAGGACATATTGCTTACCTATTTTAACAGCCAAACTATAGATATACGCCATAATTATTTAAATATGTGATTTCTGTTTCATTTTAGTTAAAATTAGACGTTTGTTTTATGTTAGTATACTAATACGTATGTTTTGATGATATTAAATATATTTTTGGGTTATACTACAAATAGCAAATTATTTATTTATTTATTTTTAATAAATAATTTATTTATCTATTGGAGCAAGTAATTAATTTATATTTGGTTGTTGCATTGATTTATTTTCTTTTGCGGACTATCAGAGACGGTGGTTGGCGAAGACACGGCAAATTAAATAAGCGGATCGGCTTTGTTGGGAAAAATCTTCAACCAAGGTAAAGGGTGAGAGGAGGTTTGATTTTATGAGTATAAAATAACACGGGATGAACGGGAATGTCGTAGTTCCTAGAGATTCATTCGGGGCTTACTACGTACAGTCGAGCCCTATTGAGTAATAATAATTAATTTAATAACATATGAATCGTAATAATGAGGACTAAAATATAATTTAGAAACCTATAGAATTGTTGTGAATTAATTTATATTAAGATTGCGTGTTATTTGATTTTATGACACCTTATACTAATGGTTATGGTATGAATGATATGTATTAGAGTGCCCTTGTCTACTTGATTGAAATTGTGATATTACTTGGATGCATCACTTGTTGATTTCTTATTCTGTGATTGATAAGACTAGACTGTGCATTGTGAGTGGTGTAGACTAAATATTGGGATTTTATTGAGATTGACTATTGTGTATATATATATTATCTATATAATGATGTAAACTTTGATGATTGTTGTGGAATGAATGATATTTACGTAGACATAAATTTGATAAATATTGTGAATTCAAATTGAGAATTGTCAAGTTGTGATCATTGAATAAGTGTGAACTAGATGTTAGAGACTTGTGTAGTGAAGATTATTTTGTCACCATATAGGGAGGGTTTGACAAGCCTAGTGATTCAGGGAAGTACAACTGAATGACCCTGATCATGGAGGGCTACAGTCGAACTGTAAGGTAAGAATGATAGACCTTGAGGGTATCTCTGGTTGGGAATTCCTAAGTGGATTTGTGGGTTATTCCCTAAGGTCGGGAGCCACCGTGCAACACAAGAGTATCTCGACCGTCGCGTATATGTGTCTCGGGTTGAGTTGAGGGGATCTATGAGGACTTGACCATTCATGAATTGTTCGTCCACTCCTGTAGTGGCATACTATCAGGCCTCCTAACCAAGTACTTCAGAGTAGAATGGTACTAAATTATGAAGGACTATAGAGTATAGGACAAGCATAACATTTCAGCCTTGTAGCTGTTTTATTGTGACTGAATTAGATTAACCTTTGATATTATGTTCTTGAATGCTTCCCTTTATTTGTGTTGTTTGACTACTTGCGTGTTCTCCTCGTTTATCTTATATTGTTAGATAATTTCGAACTCACCCTCATTGTTTGTATTTGGCGTTTGCGATTGACGCAGACGAGTTGCAAGCTACAGGTGATGACTAGTACCATCAGAGTGGCAGAAGCCATCTTGTCTTGAAGACTCTTATTATATGCATTGCGTAATATCATATTTGAACGTCTTTTATTTTGGGAATTTCCGCTCTGATAGTGACAACGGGTTAGGACTACATTTGCATTTATTATTAAACTTATGTATGTGCACTTCCAAAAGAATTTTGTTGTTTAATGTTATGATTTTGATTTAGGATTTTGTTTGATGGAAATTTTGGATTAATGTGACATGTTCATGATTACGTGATACTCTTTACCTTATAAAAAATGTTTTAAAGTTTATATATTTTCGTGAAGAATTTCATTATTTTAAAAATAATAAGAAAAAAAATTTAATATTAATTTGGGGTTTAGGGTGTCACATTAGTGGTATTAGAGCAGGTTTGGCCAATCAGACCGTGGGTTATATGTTCATTGTGCTTACATGCTTACTCTGTTAATTGTTGATTTGTTTGTTTACTATTAATATGTAGTGACTTTGTTCTAAGAGAGCTATTTGTTGTGCTTTTGTTGTGCAAAAGTATTATTGAGTATTTCATGTCGATTGTCTTTGCCTCCATGTTTGCATTATGTTTAAGTGTAGGCTAACTAATTTTAGATTGGTTGAGATCATTTATTGATGGAACAATGGTGTTGCGACAAGAAATGTCGAAGCCATTGGTAGTCAAGCTTTACTTGTTTTAATTTTTGTAAAAGTAGCTATGTTTTCGTATGCCTAAACTATCTATACTTTCTTCATGTTTATGAACTTGTAAGAGTGTCACAGTACATACATACAAGTTATTTTGGGGATTAGGGTGTCACAGTACATATAAGTTATTTTCGATAATTTGTGTTATAGTTTTGCTTCCAATTTCTTAACTTTATCTTTATGTTGTTGCACTGCCTATTTCATCTCGTAAGACTCTCGACCAAATCAACTACAACACTATAAGACTTCTCAGTGAGACTTTGTGCATGTATTATTACTAGAATATGTTTGGTCATACATCAATGTCCTTTGTGTTTAACCTAAATTACTCCCTGTCATTTTATTCAAGACCATATTATTGTAATTTTCCAACTTATTTGAAGAGTGTTGCATGTCTCTGAACTGTTTTTATTTGTTTTTTAGTCATAATAATTCTCCCATATTTTGAAAGAATGTAAAAAATATATGCTATGATCGAAATCTTTAGCCAAAATAACACTATAAAAAGCATCTCAAGTTTTATTTTTATTCTCATTGAAGTATATTAAATTCTTTAATACACTTTTTAAACACAAAATGTAAATGTCTTAAATTTATTAACTTCATTTTGATATGCTATTACATTTAAATTTGAGCAACAATCATATTCTTGTTCTATTTTTGACAATCATATGTGCAAACACAACTATAAAGTGTAAAAGGGTTTACACTAACGCACTGTCCCCAACCATTTTTGTTCTGATATTTAAAATAACACGTTTTTCTGCATGTAGGAAGGTCACAAGTACCTTTACTGATGACATCAACACATCTTTTTTATTGTCCGTTTGCCCCACTTGTCATAACTGTAATAGTTAAAATTTAAACACAATATTAGATGAAAAAATCATATCTAATTTATTCTAATAAATACAGACAATACACATAGGTGGTAAAAAATCTTATAAAAAATTGTATACCTGAAAAAATAAGGACAAGGATGATAAACACCATGAAAGAAAACTTAGCCATTTCAAATAACTTCAATATCTTTAGCAATATGATTTATTCTTGTTGTTTTACTGTATGATCACTGTAAAAATAAAAACCAAGCTTTATAGAAAAAAAACCAACATTTTTAATATTATAAAACAAAAGTCAATCTTCAAAATTTCTAGAAGTTTGAATATCTTATTTTAATAATATCTAAGATTAAGAATATATATATATATATATATATATATAT
>JBBPBP010009779.1:67779430-67811456 GCA_037974735.1 Cicer chorassanicum
AATTGTACTAAAAATATTTTTGACAAAGTAAACAAAATTTAAAGAAGAAGAAAAAAAAAACAAAAATTAAAAAGTGGGCCTAAGTGTAGAAATTGGTCTATTTAGTAACAATAACAAGCCTTTTAATAAATAAAAATATGATAAGAATAAAAATAAATAAATGAAATAGATATTATATAAAAGAAAAATAAGGAAAACCCTAAATCAAACTAAGGCTGATGAGAGGAAAATAAAAGGGAGGGAGTCGGCTGGTGTATACTTGCAGGGGACAAAGAGGATGCTTCATTTTTTAAAAGAAAACAAATAAGAGAGAAAGAAAAG
This sequence comes from Cicer chorassanicum, assembly GCA_037974735.1. Lineage (NCBI taxonomy): Eukaryota > Viridiplantae > Streptophyta > Magnoliopsida > Fabales > Fabaceae > Cicer > Cicer chorassanicum. The sequence goes on from JBBPBP010009779.1 coordinate 67,779,752, forward strand.
GGTAGGCAGAAAGAATACCAAGCAAAAATGAGTTAAGCACTGTGATGGTGATTCGATGGTGATCACGATGGTGGAGCGACGACAGAGATCGTGATGGCGGTGTGAACGCCTTACCGGCAACGCTCGCGGTGGCTCGTCAGAGTTCGAAGTTGACGGCGGTTGTTGGAGATTTGCGAAGGATGATGGAGGTAGTGATGTATGTGTGTTTCTTCCTCTATATATTTTTTCTCTAATCTTTCTTTGATTGTTTCTTTTCTGTTTGAGAAAGAAAACTAACTCTTTCCTCTATGTTTTCTTCTGTTTTTTTTTTTCTCAAAAGAAGAAGAAAAAACCTCCCCCTTTTGAATTTTTTGTCTCAATTTATAGTTAAAACGGTGAATGTTAATGTTTATTAGATAAATATGAACTATGTATTTTGTATTGTTTTTTAACTGGATTTTTTATTGCATTGTAACAAAATTTAAGCAATGTATGATTAAAGGAAAGTAATCTTCTACCTATCTATTCTAGTGAGTGTGCATTACAAATAATTTTTTTATTAAGCTAAAAAATAAAATCAGATGACTCAAATAACTAGTCTGTAGCATGTTTATAATAGGGATCTTAATAAAACCAAGAAAATAAAAGAATACATGATTTTGAAACAACATTCAAAATGAATTCAAAATGAAGAAGATGTGTGTTGCTGAGATGTTGTGTTGGTGTTTTGTGTTACTTTACGGTTGATGTGCGTTGATGTGCCAGGGAACAGGTTACGTGAACAGGCTGTTGTGGCAGACATGGTAGGGCAGGGCAACATAGGGCTAACCAAATGAAAATAAAAAATTGGCATTCTTACTAACCAAATAAAATTGTAAAATAATTATATACTTTATTAAACACAATGAGATATAATTGTAAAATACAAATGTTGCATCAGATTTTCTTTTTTAGATTTTTTTGATAACAATTAAACATATCATTATATACTTTAGAGTTATTTTTAGTTAATCGGACAAAATTGAGGTGTTACAGCTGTCCCTATTTAATTATTTTTTACTAGTAAAAGATAATTAAATATAAGGACCTAAATTTTGTATAAATTATAAAAGTAAATTAATTTCGAAAACAGAAAATATTTTGATATGTAATATAAAAAGTTGGTGATTGGACATAAATAAAAACATGATCGTCTTCGGATTGTATACCGATGCGTAGATCGACATAAATAAAATGATCGTCTTTGGTTTTGACATAAAATGATCGTCTTTGGATTGGTTACCGATACATAAATCAATGTAAATAAAATGTAATTGCAACGCCAACGTATAATGAACGATGTGATACAAAAGTTGTTGAGTATAAATAAAGTATAAATATAAGATATGCATGACTCATTTATTATGCACTGCACAATGTTGTTGAGTATATTTAAAATATGAGTGAAGATGCATAGTTGATGTGTGACTACATGAAAAATATTAGATGCATGCAAAATAGAAAAATTCTTTTTATTTTTTTATTTTTTATTTTTTTATTTTTTTTTCCCCGATCCTTATGCAACTTTATACGCCTACAAGATTCAATGGATTAATAAAGATAACAATCATTCTTTGCATGATGACTCTAGTATATCTTATATGACTTCTCCCTTTTTCGAGGCGAATGCATTACCCTTTTTTTATTTTTTTTTATTTTTTTATACCACATATATGCTATGAATCTATCGAGTTCCCGTGTATATATTTTTCAAGTGTCAAAATAATTATTTTTTTTATATTTACACATATTTCAGATTCCAAAAAATTATTATCATAAAATAACATTTTTTTTAAAAAGATACTAGAACCAAAAAACATGAGGCTAATCAACTTAGAAAGAGGATAACGTATAGCATCGAACGACAATATTGGAAAATGTACATTCATTAATTAGAGAATAATACAATTGAACTAAAGGTTACAATGTAGGGATGAATGTGTTTAGCTTTACTTGGAGAGATAACAACGCTAGTCATTCCTGTAATTTAGGACTTCTAAGAATAATAAAATGCCCCAGTTTGAACCACTTGATTTGTTTGTTATCCCTAACTTTTGCATGGACCGCTCTTTCAAGTTTTCAATCCATCGGGATGCTCTAATTTTTGACTAATTCGCCTTTTCAGGTTTTCAACCTAGCGAGCCCATTTTTCATTTTTTTTATTCAAGCATAATACTTTTTGACTGCATCTGAGTTTACTGGAAGTGGAAGCTCATATCCATCCATTTCTGCAAGTATTAGAGCTCCCCCAGAGAAAGCTTTTTTCACAACATATTGTCCCTCGTAGTTCGGGGTCCATTTTCCACGAGAATCTCTTTAGATGGGCAATATTTTCTTTAATACTAAGTCTCCTTCTTGAAACTCTTGAGGACGAACTTTTTTCTCATATGCTTTTTTAAGTCTTCTTTGATATAGCTGGCCATGGCACAGAGCTATCATTCTCATCTCTTCTATGAGATTCAATTGGTCATATCGTGATTGAACCCACTCTGCCTCTTCTAGTTTTGTTTCCATTAGGACTCTGATCGAGGGAATTTCAACTTCAATGGGAAGTACCGCTTCCATTCCGTACACCAATGAGAAAGGAGTTGCCCCTGTTGAGGTTCGAACATAAGTTCTATAACCATGTAATGCAAAGGGAAGCATTTCATGCCAATCCTTATATGTCTCCACCATCTTTTGTATGATCTTTTTGATATTTTTATTTGCTGCTTCTACAGCCCCATTCATTTTTGGACGATATGGCGAAGAATTATGGTGCTGAATTTTGAAATCATCACACAACTCTTTCATCATTTTATTATTCAGATTGGTCGCATTGTCGGTGATGATCTTATTTGGCAAGCCATATCGACAAATCAATTCTCTTTTGATGAATCTGACAACCACACTTCTCGTCACATTGGCATAAGAAGCGGCTTCAACCCATTTTGTGAAATAATCAATAGCTACCAGGATAAATCGGTGTCCATTCGAAGCTTTAGGCTCGATGAGTCCAATGACATCTATCCCCCATATTGAAAATGGCCATGGTGATGTTAAAACGTTTAGAGAGGTGGGCGGTACATGTACTTTGTTAGCATAGATTTGACATTTATGACATTTCTTTACGTAACGACAGCAATCGGACTCCATGGTCAACCAATAGTAGCCAGCCCTTAAGATTTTTCTCGCCATAGCGTGCCCATTTGCATGAGTTCCGAAAGAACCTTCGTGAATCTCTTGAATGATTTTCTCTGCTTCCGCTTGATCCACGCATCTGAGGAGAACCATATCATAATTTCTCTTATAAAGCACCTCACCATTTAAGAAGAAGTTCATTGACAACCTCCTTAAAACCCTTTTGTCGTTCTCTGAAATACCCAATGGATATTCCTTATTCTTGACATAGGATTTGATATCATAAAACCATGGCTTGCCGTCAGTCTCTTCTTCTATTGATAAACAATATGCAGGTTTATCCCTTTGTTGAATTTTTATGACTGGCACGTCCTGACCGGTGCTAATTTTGAACATTGACGACAATGTGGCCATGGCGTCAGCTAATTGGTTTCCTTCTCGAGGGATATGGTGAAAAGTAATCTTCTCGAATTGTTCTGTCAGTTCTTTGATATGGGTATGATACGGAATCAATTTGGAATCTCGCGTTTCCCATTCTCCTTTCGTTTGATGGATGACCAACAATGAGTCTCCATATACCTCGAGAATTTTTGCTTTTGATTCAATAGCAGCTTTAATTGTAACACCCCAAATTTTATAATAAACTATTTTAATAATGAAATATAATTTTAAATAATTAATTTGGTGTTAAAGTTATTTTAGAATACATGTGATAAATTTCGTGATTAGTTTGCGTTATATGGGTGCTTTAGATGATGTGTTACTATTATACATATTAAAACTACATGAATAATCTAAATAACAAATATTATATTTTATATATTTTTCTAAATAGTATTTTAGTGTAATATTTTAAAGAATAAGATTTTAGAAGATTTTACGTGTATATACTTATTATACCAAATCAATGTAATATTTTTCTGTGCGTTTGACTGATATTAAGTATGCACGTAATTATATTTCAATTATCTATAACTATTTTCTACTTTTAGTTATTTATTTTATAAATAATTATCTCGGAATAGTAGTGATATATTGTGTTTGATTTTCTTCATTTTTATATACTTGTTATGACATAGTGATTTTATATATATTTATTACGATATAATAATTAATATAGAGCGTTGATGTTATATTTATTTATTTTATAATTTTGACTATTCTCTAATGATGGTAGTATTTTAATGTGAATATTTTATAAAATAAGTATAACTATAGTAATTATTTTGAATATGAATCTTGGTTATTAATGTATTTTAAAAGATTAACTACTTTAATTATTTTATTTTATAAAATATGGGTTTTGAAATATTAATAATTTTGTGCTTATTTTCTTTATATGTGTGCTTGTCAAGTTGTGCCTATTTTATATATATTCCATTGATTTAGTGGCTTATATAAAATTTTGATGTTATATTTTTTTTTTGTCATTTTAACTATTCTCATAATATAATAATCTTTTAATTTGACATTTTGAAAGATATTATTATTTTAGTGGCAAATAAATAAATAAAATAAATATTAAATTAGTTGGACCTTGTGAAAAAATAAAATAAAATGGAGTTCAATGAGTTAGGTTAACAATAACTAATATGTTAAAAAAAAAAATCAAATACACCCTAATATGAAAGCGCTACACTAGTAAGATAGAAAGAGAGAGAAAAGGCGGCGACCATACTAAGAGAAAAGAAAAGAAATCGGTTCCGGCGATCGACAACTGTCCAGAAAAACTTCCTCCGTTTTCGTTCAAATTTCAGTATGTTATTTAATTTATTGAGTTAGTCAATTAAACACAATTTTCCAGATTTTTAACAACCCCAATTTCTCTCTAAAATACCCGACTTCTCCGTTTGTAAAATTCGTTATTTTGCACCGTTCTTCTTCACCGTAAGTCTGATTTGAGTGAAACCAACGCCAAAACGATCGTGTGAAAAGTGGCTATATTATCCACTTATTGGTTTTTTGCTTTATGGTAAGATTCCTTGACCGAATTTCGAAATTAATTTTAGAGTGTCTTCTCATAATTTATTTTTTAACGTTTACCCATAAATTATCGAGTTAGATCGATTGAAGGACAAAGAGTCGGAGAATAAAGGCTGTTTGTTTGTGGAATCGTATTCGTGTGTGAAAGCGTCGAAATAAGGTAAGGGGTGAGAGAGAGTTTGAATTCATGAGTGTAATATATTGTGAGATGAACGGGAAAACCGTATTTCCAAATGATTCATGCGGGGCTTGCTACGTACGGCAGTAGCCCTTTGAGTGATAAATTAATTAATGTGCAAAAATGGGAATTGTGAGATTAAAATGTGGAATAGAAATATTTATAAGGTGTTGGTTGACTTAATTCCATTGAATGTGCGTTATTTGTTATTATTGTGATATTTGATTTATTTTTGTTAAATTTGTGATATTTGATATTATTGTGATATTGGATGTCGAATGAATTTGGTGCATATGTTGGATTAGATGAGTTTATGTGATGTGATAATAAAAGATGGGTGCATTGTAATAATTTTATGTGATGATGATGTATGAATAATAATTGTGATTTCATAAATTTGTGATAAGTTTATGTGATGAGTTATGTAATGATGATGATATGTGATTTATAATAGTGATGTTATGAATTTGTGATGAAAATATTGAAGTAACCCTCGACGAAATAATTGTGATTCCTATTTGTGTTTGAGATGACAGTTTTATTGGAGTATCATAGGCCAACAAGGGAAGAAAATAAATATTGAGAATTTGTGAAGTGGAAATTATTTTGTCATCATATAGGTAGGGCCTGACAAGCCTAGTGATTCCGGGGAAGTACAACTGAATTGAGCCTGATCGTGGCGGTCTGCTGTTGAGCCTTAAGGAAAAATTGTTAGACCTTGGAGGTATTCGGGTGGGGAATTCCTAGGTGACTTGGAGGTAGCACTCCAAATGTCGGGAGCTACCATGCAACACATGTTTACCTCGACTGTCGCGTATATGTGTCTCGGGTTGAGTTGAGGGGATCTATGAGGACAGGGCCAATTTGAATTGTCCGTCCACTGGAATGGTGGTATAGTATCATGGCCTCCTAACCAAGTACTTCAGAGTTAGAATGGTACCACATTGTGAAGTAGATTCTAAGCTAATGCATAACATTGCATTTTATTGTGATTGATTTGTTGTGATTAATGTGTATCGCACGTGATTATAATTTCTCTTAGACGATTTGATTATAGTGAAATGTATTGATTTTCCTAGATTTTGACTTTGACTTTATTATGTGATTTTATTCCTTGAATAATGTTTGTTTAATGATACGGTTTATTTATGATCAAATGCGTGTTCTTCTTACTTATATTATACTATTAACATGATTTCAAAACTCACCTCCTTCGTTGTTTGTGTTTGACTGGCTTGGCCCTGCGTTTGTGAAATCGCAGTTATTACAGGTTAATGAGTCTTGAAGTTCCAGTTAGGAGGAACCCCGTTCTGATAGGTGATACCTGGAATAAGGGTTGTAATTTGTATTTTACTTATTTAATTTGAAAAGACTTTTGTATGAAAACCTTATAAGTACTAGTAAGTTCTTAGAATTAAATCAAGTAATTATACTTAAATCAAGCTCATTGAGATTGCACTTTTTTAATTGAGGAACAAAGTTGAATTGTTACATATGTATTTAGAGAAACATAATATCCTAAATTAGATATAAAAGTTTTTATTTTCTTGAGCAAATTTTCTTTATCCGCTGCGAGTGTTGTTTAGATAATTTAGTATAAATTATTTTAAATGCTATTTTGGGGTTTAGGGTGTCACATTAATGCCCATAACACATGCCTCGTATTCTGCAATATTGTTTGTGCAATCAAAAAACAACCTAGCAGTAAATGGAGTTAACTGGTTCTCTGGGGAAATCAAAATGGCTCCCATTCCATGTCCTAACGCGTTAGAAGCACCATCAAACACCAATGTCCATTTTTATATATCAGATGATTCAGTCTCTTCAAATAAAGTCATTATGCCTTCATCAGGGAATTCACACTACATTGATTGATAATTGTAACGCCCCGGATTTTTAATCCAAAACGTTACTTTAAAAAAATACTTATTGTTTAGAAAAGTTTACTATTTTTTTTTTGAATACTTAGCATTTATTCATTTAAATAATTAGTAAGAAACACGTTATTTAATATCATTAAGAAAATATTTATTCAAAATTTAAAACAAGTAAATGCAATTATTCCTAACGGAAGGGAACCACTTCCGTATTTCGAAAATTCTAGTACATTTTAAAAGTTTGTGACAAAAGATTAAAAGGACTTAGAAACATTGCGACAACTCTATTATTACAAAATTGTTTCGAAAAACTCATTTTTTGCCCCACGTTCGCCGCACATCAATACTCATTAACTACTCTTGAATCTCCTCGGACTCATTAGTACCTAAAATGTTGTTGTAAGGGTCAGTTTTATTCCATCATCCACATCAAACCAAAGCTAAACATATGAAAGAATAACACAAAACATATAAAAGTAAAAACTTCCAATTTAAAAGAAAAAAAAAGCGCAAACCGGTAAACTGTATATCAAACATATGCATAATGCATGCTCCTAAAACTATATGATCCGGATATCAACCTGCCACTAAGGCAACTTCCACACAGAAAGGTCACCCATACCAATGGGGAAATCAAACCTGCCACTAAGGCAACTCCCACGAAGATGCATATGCCATGACATCATTATATAGTATCAAACATATATATTCCCACACAGCCCACTAAGAATCATGTCATATGCATTCAAAATTACTTTTCAAAATCATCTCTTATCCACATATCACTAAGAACACATACAACACATCCTTATCATGAGTAGCACATAATCATAGATAAATAATCATAAAAATTATGACTTTCACCACATACACATAAAAATAGAAACTTTCTATCATATAGGCCATAAAAATTAACGCTTTAACATATATGACAAGAAAATTCAAACTCCAATTCATATACATAATTAAAGTTAAAACTTTATCACATATAACGTAAAAATTCAAACTTTATTTTCATATTCATCGTAAAACTACAATTTTATCACACATAGCATAAAATTTCATACTTTAACCATAGAAGTCATATATTACAATTCAATCTCAATAAAAATTGGGGTTTTATCATTTTAATCCATTAGTCTACATTTATTCATTTTAAAATAGAAGCAATCACGATTATTTATTTCATGTCATCCAACCAATGGCCTAACTCTAATTTGTGTGGGGAAAAGCCCTTACCTTGGCCGCTTTTCTTCCTAGTACAAAGCTTTAAGCCCCACGGAGTTGTTCACAAGGAAAAGAAGTTCCAAGCTTTGGATACACGGAGAAAATGAGGTGTGAAGGTGATGGTGGCTAGGGTTTTGGTATTCCTTTTTGTTTATTATTAGTGAGTATACAGAAATTGTGGACATAAGGGAATTTTAAAGTGGAAATTGTGGGTTAGAAAATGTTGGGCCTAAACGAAGAATAAGAGGGATAAAATGTCACTTTTTTTTGTTAACCTTGATCATAAAAACCAAGCCACAAACACATAGCCCACTATTATACTCATTCAAGTGGGTTGGGTCACACTAAGCCTCAAACCCTTAGTCCAATTTCTTCTTGCACTCGAAAACACATCTACATATAATATATCTCTACTTATATATATGTATATATTTGAACTCCCTGTATATTTAAATAATTCTTATTAATAACTTTATCAACTACAAAAAAAAATCGAACAAAGCAAATAATTATCACACATAATTTAATATTGAATAATATTGATAGGTTCTAATTATTTTTAAATAATAAGTTTAGAGGATGTTACAATACTCACCCCCTTAAAAATAGTTTCGTCCTCGAAACTAGGTAGACATAAATAGACTAGGGTAAAGTTCTCTCATCTTTTCCTCTAATTCCCAAGTTGCATCTCCAGTCGTTTGGTCCCAAATCACCTTGACCAAGGCGATCTCCTTACCTCGTAGGTGCTTAGTAGTCCTATCTCCAATGCTTAGTGGTGGAACTAGAAAGGAAAGGTTCTCCTTCAACTGGATATCATCTAGCGTGATAATATGGGAAGGATCGGCCATGTACTTCCTCAGTTGTGACACATGGAATACGTTGTGCAGTTTGGCCAGGCTCGGAGGCAAGGCAATCTGGTAAGCTACGAGGCCTACACGTCGAAGGATCTGAAATGGACCAATGAATTTAGGAGTGAGCTTCTTAGACTTCAGTGCCCTACCAACGCCAGTAGTAGGCGTCACTCTCAAAAATACATGTTCACCCTCTTGGAACTCCAGCGGTTTCCTCCGTTGGTCGGCATAACTCTTCTGTCTGCTTTGTGCTGTCTTCATCCTTTCTTGGATCAGACGAACTTTATTTGTGGTTTGTTGTACCAATTTTGACCCCACAATTAGGTTCTCACCATCCTGATACCAACACAAGGGAGTTTGGCACTTACGCCCATATAGAGCCTCGTATGGTGCCATTCCAATGCTCGCATGATAGCTGTTTTTATAGGTGAACTCAACGAGAGGCAACATATTATCCCAACTTCCTCGCTCATCCAACACACATGCTCTCAGTAAATCCTCCAAGGTCTGAATAGTACTTATGTAGCGCCTCATGTAATGCTCCCCACAAACGAGAAATGAACTTCGGGTCTTTATCTGACACAATGCTGGAGGGTACCCCATGTAGTCTAAGAATCTCGGCAATGTAGATCTATGCAAGCTTAGTCACATCATAAGTAGTCCTCACGGGTATGAAATGGGCAGATTTGGTCAACCTATCGACGATCACCCAAATGGAGTCAAACTTCCGTTGAGTCTTCGGCAATGCTACCACGAAATCCATAGATATACTATCCCATTTCCATACTGGTATATCTAACGACCTTAGTAGTCCCCCTGGTTTCTGATGCTCTACCTTGGCTTTCTGACAAGTCAAACATGAAGCCACATATTCTGCTACCTGTTTCTTCATTCCCGGCCACCAGAATTTTTGCTTAAGGTCTTTATACATTTTGGTGGTACCAGGGTGAATACTCAACTTGCTTTTATGGGCCTCATCCAAGATGGTCTTCCTCAATTCTGTATTGTCGGGTATACAAACACGTCCATTACATCTCAAAATATCGTCTGGGCCCACCTCAAATTCAGGTGCCTTGCCGACCTCAATCAACTTCCTTTTCTCTTGAGTCAACACGTCTGTAACTTGGAGGACTTTAATCTCATTCATCAATTCACTATCTATAATGATCATTCCACATTGCACTTTCCCCAATGGGGAATCCAAATTAAGATCCAAGTCACGGAACTTCTCTAACAACTCCAACCCCTTCATTGTTACAAACGAGAGATGGACTCGCTTCCTGCTTAAGGCATCACCCACCACGTTTTCTTTCCCTGGATGGTAATGCAACGTGAACTCATAATCTTTAATGAACTCCATCCATCTCCTCTGCCTAATGTTAAGTTCCTTTTGATCAAACAAGTATTTCAAACTCTTATGGTCACTAAATACATCAAACTACACCCATATAGATAATGTCTCCAAATCTTCAATGCGAAGACAATTGCCGCTAACTCCAAGTCATGAGTGGGATAATTCTTTTCATGCACCTTCAATTGCCTTGAGGCATATGCCACTACTCGTTTGTTCTGCATCAGCACACAACCCAAACCCTGGTAGGAAGCATCACAATAAACTTCATAAGGCTCTTCTGGTTGTGGCAACACTAACACTAGGGACGTTGTTAGCTTCTCTTTCATCAGTTGGAAACTTTTCTCACACACCTCAGTCCACGCATAAATCTGGTTCTTCTTCGTAAGGTGTGTCAATGGAGCAGCAATCTTGGCAAATCCCTCAATAGTACCCGGCCAAACCCATAAAACTTCTAATCTCTGTGACTGTCTGTGGTTGTTTCCATGCCATCATGGCTTCTACCTTGGATGGGTCGACAGCAATCCCTTCCTTAGAAATTAGATGTCCCAAGAACTTCACTTCTTCCAACCAAAATTCACATTTTCCTAGATTGGCATATAGTTGTTGCTCCTTCAGTACTTGTAGAGCTTGACGCAAATGTTCCTCATGTTCTTCTCGGGTCTTGGAATAGATCAATATGTCATCAATAAAGATCACAACGAACTTGTCTAAGAATGGACGAAAGATACGATTCATATAATCCATGAAGATAGTTGGCGCATTGGTCACTCCGAAGGGCATCATCAAGTACTCATAATGCCCATAACGCGTTCTGAAGGCCGTCTTGGATATAGCATCTTCTTTCACCCGAATCTGATGGTACCCTGACTTTAGATCAATCTTAGAAAACACCTCTGCCCCTCTGAGTTGGTCCATTAAATCATCAATGTGGGGTAAGGGGTATCTGTTTTTTATTGTGACCTTGTTGAGTTGTCGATAATCAACACACAGTCTCGACTTTCCATCCTTCTTCTTGACCAATAATACAGGGGCTCCCCATGGTGACACACTAGACCGAATGAACTTCTTAGACAGAAGGTCTTCCAATTGGTTCTTTAGTTCTGATAGCTCTAACAGGGCCATTCTGTAAGGAGCAATAGAGATGGGTCCAGTACCTGGAATGACGTCGATAGAAAATTCGACGTCGCGGACTGGGGGTAATCCTGGTACATCTAGCAGGAAAACTTCAGAGAAATCCTTCACCACTGGGATCTCATCAACAATAACCTCTGGAGTCATACTGATGGAGTTGAGAAACACATATTTTTGCACTTATCCCTTAAGAGAAAACTTCAATCTGTTGGCTGAAAGGAACTTCGAAATGTCAGGATCTGGAAATAACACATTCCGTCGGGCGCAATCTAACATGACGTAGTTGCTAGACAACCAATCCATTCCCAAAATTACTCCAAGATGTTTCAGAGGAATACAAATTAAATCGACCTTAAAATTCATTTTAAACACAGTCAGTAGGCATTGCAAGCATGCCGAATTGCATTTTACTGGTTCAGCAGAGGGGAGGGTAACCAGTAAATCGAATGGTAAGGTAGTGAAATCTAGTTGGAGCGAATTCACCCAATCTAATGAAATGAATGAGTGTGTTGCTCCTGAATCATATATCACAGAAAGTATTTTCCCAGCAATTAAACACTCACCCTGAATAAGTTCTGAGGAAGATGGTGCTTCTTCTCCACTAATATGATAAACGCGTCCTCGCGCAGTAGGGCGTGCGACATCCTTGTTGTGGACAACATCCTTATTGTCTCCAGTGTCCTTCGCTCGACAATCTTTTGCAAGATGGCCTGGTTTCTGACAGACATTACATATCCTGGTTCTTCTGGGACACTCAGATATCCTATGTCCCTCTTGTCCACAATGATAGCATCGAACAGTACGCATTGGGTTCTGTGTTGGATTCTGAGGCCTCTTATGTCCCTCCTATCTCCCACGTTTTGGGAACCTGATCGATCTCTAGCAATCCATTGTGGGCGATCATAAGGCTTTTGCTATTGAAACCGTCTGCCTCTATTTTGCTGGTCACCAATTCCCTGTTCAAAGATCATATTTAGAGACATAACACCATAATTAAATGATAAGGTTGTAGTTAATTTCTACCTAAGGTCTCGCCGGTCCACCAATAGCACCTTTGTTCAAGCGGCCCCGTTTCATGATCTCAACCTTTTTGCATTTCTCCACCAGCACCTGATACTCACGTATCTCTAGGGGTCCCACGGACTCCTTAATCTCATATCTGAGCCCGCTTTCAAACCTCTCGCACATGTACTCTTCATCCACTTGGTTACGGAAGTAGCGAAAATGTTTTGCTAGGGACTCAAACTTTGCCGCATACTTGGACACCGTGAGACTTCCCTGATATAATCTCAGGAATTGGGCTTCTTTCACAGCCCTGGCACTCTTCGGAAAATATTTGTCCAAGAACTTTCTCTTGAAGACTTCCCAAGTCACTTCTTCGTGATTTACTTCCATCATTTGTCTCGCCCCCTGCCACCAGTATTCAGCTTCACCAATCAATACGTAGGCCGCGTACTCCACTTTCGTGTCATCGGGGCAGTGGAGGATGTCAAATATCTTCTCTATCTCCTGCAGCCAGAGGTCAGCCTTGTCAGGGTCATGCTCCCCTTTAAATTTCGGCGGATCTTGTCGACGAAATTCAGATAGTCCCCTCATTGCAACTACTGCTTCCTCCCTCAAGTCCCTCTGCGCATTACGTTGAGCCTGGACTGCAGCTTGTTGAGCCTGGACTGCGGCTTGTTGGGCCATTGTAGCGGCCATTGCATTCATGGCTTGGATTGCTTCAGCCATGTCACTTCCTCCTTGGGGGACTGATCGGTTTGCGCGACAAGCCATACTTCCTACAAATTATCTAATTAGGATAACACTATGATCTAATTATAACCTTACGATTGTAAGGAAATATTTTATCCACGTCTATATACTAGGTTTAGGTCACACAGTAAGTCGTGCACTAGAGGGGTTCCCAAGAAAGAGAGGTGGGTCAACGGACCACTTAATAACCAAGTCTTTCCTTAGCCAGAATCCCGCTAATACAACTTTTTACGGCATTACCTTTCCCTTCTATTATGGGGACAAAAGGTTTGGGTCACACAGTAAGTCGTGTACTAGAGGGGTTCCCATGAAAAAGAGGTGGGTCAATGGACCACTTAATAAGCAAGTCTTTCCTTAGCCAGAATCCCACTAATACAACTTTTACGGTATTACCCTTCATTTCTATTATGGGATCCTAAAATTTAAATTATCACACAAAAATTAAATAATTAAGAAATATTCATAATCATTATAATTCAATTGGTCTAATTAATAACTGTCATCAAAGTGGAGACCAATTAATTATTGTATATTTTCAAAAAAAAGTCAATCCAAATCAATAGACAATAACTCCACATTATAGCAAAATAAAACTAATCATTTTATGATTCTAAAATTAAAAAAAATTAATTTGTGACAATTAGTTGATAATGTCATAAATGTACAAACAATTATTACATAACGTCGAGTAATAAAATATTAAAAATTTAAATCGCGAGTATTAAATTAATAACATACAAACAATAAAATTTAAAATCATGATTAGTAAATTCGTAACGTCATAATATTAAATTCAAAACATTATTAAAATCAAAAGCAATTATTGCATTGAATTCAATTAAAACTATTTTCAATTCGTAGGAATTTAAGGCATATAATTAATCACAAAAATTCAAGGTTACACAATTAATGATACATAATAGGAATTTATGGACAAACAAAAATATTCAATCATGAGTAATAAATTTGTAACGTCATAATATTAAATTCAAAAATTATTAAAATCAAAAGCAATTATTGCATTGAATTCAATTTAAACTATTTTCAATTCGTAGGAATTTAAGGCATATAATTAATCAGAAAATTAAAGGAGGTTACACAATTAATGATACATAATAGGACTTTTTGGACAAACAAAAATATTCAATTTCAAAACATTATTAAAATCAAAAGCAATTATTGCATTGAATTCAATTAAAACTATTTTCAATTCGTAGGAATTTAAGGCATATATTTAATCAGAAAATTAAAGGAGGTTACACAATTAATGATACATAATAGGAATTTGTGTACTTAATAGGAAAGAAAACCAAACAATTAACATAATTAATGATACATAATAGGAAAGAAAATCAAACAATTAACATAATTAATGACACATAATAGGAATTTAAAAACAAAATCAGTAACATCCAATAATTAGAAAAACAAACAATTAACACAAGCAACGTTACAATACATTCGACATACACGAAGCGTCCCACCCCCAAAAGTCCGAAAATCATTGCTCTGATACCATAATGTAACGCCCCGGATTTTTAATCCAAAACGTTACTTAAAAAAAAATACTTATTGTTTAGAAAAGTTTACTAATTTTTTTTGAATACTTAGCATTTATTCATTTAAATAATTAGTAAGTAAATAACTGAGTTGCTGGCTCAATTGGTAGTGGGACTGTGTGGAGGCGGTACTTATCCCCTAGGCGGAATGACCGGGGTGTTACAATAATCTTCTACAGGTTGTTGGGCCAAGTACTCTGCCAGGGCGCTTCCTTTGATAGCTTTTTTGTGTAACGTATACCAAATCATATTCTGATAACAACATCTGCCAACGGGCAATCCTCCCAGTAAGAGCAGGTTTCTCAAAGATGTATTTAATTGGGTCCATTTTAGACACCAACCAAGTTGTATGACACAACATGTATTGCCTCAACCGACGAGCAGCCCATGCTAATGCACAACATGTTCGTTCAAGCAGTGAATACCGTGTTTCACAGCTGGTGAACTTTTTGCTCAAATAATAAATAGCATGTTCTTTCTTACCAGATTCGTCATGCTGCCCCAATACACAATCCATTGACTCGTCAAGTACTGTTAAGTACATAATAAGTGGTTTCCCTGGAACAGGAGGCACTAAGATTGGAAGTTTTGACAAGTACTATTTAATCTTTTCAAAGGCTTTTTGACAATTCTCATTCCATTCAACCTTTTGGTCTTTGCGCAATAACTTGAAAATTGGCTCGCATGTAGCGGTAAGATGTGATATGAACCTGACAATGTAATTCAATCTACCCAAAAAGCCACATTCTTCTTTTTCTGTGCGTGGAGCGGGCATTTTTTGTATTGCTCTTACTTTATCTGGGTCCACTTCTATCCCTTTCTGACTAACGATAAAACCAAGTAACTTGTCTGATCTTACACCAAAAGTGCATTTAGCAGGGTTTGAACGGAGTCTGAACTTCCTTAGTCGCACAAATAACTTTTGAATGTTAACAACATGGTCTTCTTCGGTCCAAGATTTGGCAATCATATCATCCACGTAAACCTCTATTTCCTTATGCATCATGTCATGAAACAAAGTTACCATTGCTCTTTGATAGGTTGCCCCAGCATTCTTTAATCCAAATGGCATCACTTTATAACAGAAAGTCCCCCATTGTGTGATGAATGTGGTTTTTTCCATATCCTCGGAAACCATCCATGAAGGAGAAAAAAAAATATTGAGCAGTGCTATCCACTAGGACATCAATATGAGGCAAAGGAAAATCGTCTTTAGGACTAGCTTTATTTAAATCCCGATAATCAACGCACATTCGAACCTTTCTGTCCTTCATTGGAACTGGGACAATATTAGCAACCCATTGAGGATATTTTGCTACTGCCAAGAAACCAGCATCAAATTGCTTCTTGACCTCTTTTCTAATTTTAAGTGACATATCAGGCCTCATCCTCCTCAATTTTTGTTTAATTGGAGCACATTCGGGCTTGAGTGGTAGCTTGTGTTCAACTATGTTAGTATCTAGCCCAGGCATATCTTGGTATGACCATGCAAAGACATCCACATAATCAAATAAAAGTTGAACCAACTTTTCTCTTTCAGTTTCTTTCATAGACATTCCAATTTTAATTTCTTGCTTATCATGCTCAGTCCCTAAATTGATCACTTCAACAGGTTCTTGATGGGGTTGGATTATCTTGGCTTCTTGTTCGATTAAACTTTCTAGTTTTGGGGGAGGCTCAGAATCGTCTTCACCATCCTCATCAGTGTGATTAATTGGGCATTCAAAATTACAAGAATGGGTTCTAGCGCTGCTATTTTCAACATATTCATTTTCGACTCTGCATTGTTTGAATTAAGAAGAAAAAGAAAAAAGAAAATATGAATAAAGATTGCCAAAAACAGAAAAGAGAAAAACAAAAGCAGTTGAAAAATTCAAAAATGCATTGTTTAAATTAAGAAGAAAAAGGAAAAAGAAATATGAATAAAGATTGCCAAAAAAGAAAAGAGAAAAACAAAAGCAGTTGAAGAATTCGAAAATGCATTTATTGATAATAAGTACGGAATTGAAATACATGCGCCATAATTAGTTATCCTTATAGCCTTGTGCAGAGCAAAAGGAGTTAAAGTACACAATTACTTTGAACATGAATTAACAAACACGGGAAACTCGATGATCTTCCAATTGTTGAGACTGGTGTTTGGAGGACAAGGGTACACCAATTTGAGGGTATCATCATCAACAT
The DNA here is from genome assembly GCA_037974735.1 of Cicer chorassanicum. Lineage (NCBI taxonomy): Eukaryota > Viridiplantae > Streptophyta > Magnoliopsida > Fabales > Fabaceae > Cicer > Cicer chorassanicum. The sequence continues at coordinate 67,796,989 of JBBPBP010009779.1, forward strand.
GGTCATCTTCTTCCGCAGCAGCCACATGGTCAGCATATACTATTCCCGCGCTCTGAAATGTTTGGCGAATGTCACAAATAGAAATCTTACTTTCCCTTTTTTCTTTTACAGCCTTTTCTTTATCAGCTTTAGTAGGTACATATCCCAAACCGTACCTATCGTTCTTTTCAGGTATATCTAACAATTTTCCCAATTTAGCAAAAACTCCTCCTTCTAACATTGATTTGGTAGACTTTAAGCATGTGGTAGGCAACTTTGGTTCTTTTAAATGAGATCCTTCACCCATGAAGACAGCATTGGCGATTTCTAATGCTTGAAAGGAAGTCTCTATGGCTTCCTCCGTGTCCTCAATGTAGCCCGTAGAAGACAGATGACTAACTATCATATCTTCCTCCCCAGATATTATCACCAGTTTATTGTTCACTATAAACTTTAGCTTTTGATGGAGTGTGGATGTCACTGCTCCAGCAGCGTGAATCCACGGTCTCCCTATTAGGCAACTGTACGCTGGTTTAATATCCATCACTTGGAAGGTTATTCCAATGTTATAGGGTCCGATTTGAATTGGCAGGTCAATCTCACCAACAACTATTCTCCTGGATCCATCAAACGATTTCACCACCAAAGCACCCGGCTTCAAACAAGCTCCATCAACAAATAGTTTTGATAGGGTTGATTTCGGCATGACATTCAACGATGAACCATTATCAACAAGCACTCGTGCAAGATTATGATCATGACACTTCATAGAGATGTGTAATGCTTTATTATGCTCTATCCCCTCAACTGGTAACTCACCATCGCTAAAACTCAAACCGCTACTGGCGGTAATATTAGCGACAACTCCATCAAACTGGTCGACAGTGATATCATGAGTAACATGGGCCTCGTTTAAAACTTTCATCAGTGCCCTTCTATGTGCTTCAAAGTTTAATAACAAAGCAAGAACAGATATCTTGGAAGGGGTTTGATTTAGTTGATCTACCACCTTATACTCACTTTGCTTGATAAACTTCAAAAATTCGTTAGCTTCTTCTTCAAGCATCGTCCTTTTGCTAGTCTCTGGTCCTTTTATAGCATGATTCGTCACTTCTTTGCCTTTTCCTCCATGGCCCTTCTTTTCCTTAGGTTGACCGGGGGCATATACTCGACCACTTCGAGTCATCCCGCCAATCCCTAAAATGCTTGTGACATCAGTACCTTTAGGTTCACAGCTATCACTTGATTGATGATTGGCCAAGTGGGAGGTAATTTCATAATTTCATGGTACCGCCTTGGTATTTTTATAAGGAAAAGGAGTTGGTGCTTGGACAATTATTGCATTGGGCCCGTGAGGAGTTTGTTTAAGATTCTCTTTTCTATAGAGGATTTCCAATGGTCTTTGGAAAGATCTACTATTTTCCATGTACGGCTTTATGGTCAACACATGATCATCTTTTGCACATTGGTCTATCTCATCTTCAATGGCATTGACAAAGGTATCTCTGTGGCCCGGCAAAGGGTTACTCCCTACGTTGGCATTTGGGTTGTGACAGAGGTATCTCCTGCGTGGTATTCACATTTGGCATTTGGGTTGTACCATTTTCGGAATGGTGGTTCCAGAGGTTTCATTGGTCTTAGGACTATCATTGAATTATGGAGTAGGTGAGGCAACAATTGGCTGTATGTGACGGGAATCGGGTCGAAACGGGTTATCTTCTTTTCTCAATTAACTGGTGGTTTGTAGTGGTTCGGGATTGGATTTTGGTTCCATTGGTTTTGTTGCGAAAATGTGGCAGGTGGTGGTTGGACCAAGGGTGGTTGATAATAAGGTGGCCTTGAAGGGTGATATTGGGGGTATGGAGTTTGTGAGGTCGCAGCCACATATGGATAAGGAATGTAGGGAATTTGGGGTACCGGAGGCTGAAAACTCGGAGGTCGATAAGAATTCATGGCTGGAGAATAAGAGACCCTTGGGTTTGCCATTACAGCATTAGCATCCCCTTCTTTCTTTTTTGAGAATCCCATTTGGGGTTTCTTCACACCACTTGTTGCACATACAATCTTGCCACTCCTCATTCCACATTCTATTCTTTCTCCTATCATGACCATGTCAGAAAAGTTTGATGACATACCCCCGATCATCTTATCATAAAAAGGAGACTGAAGAGTATCCATAAACATACCGACCATTTCTTTTTCAGATAAAGGAGGATCTACTTGCGACGCGACTTCTCTCCATCGTTGTGAATATTCTGTGAATGTTTCATTGTCCTTTTTCAACGAATTTTGCAGTTGCATCCTGTCAGAAGCTATATCAATGTTATACCTGTATTGTTTCAGGAAGGCATCAGCTAAATCTTTCCATGAACGGATTCGATTTCGCTCGAGATGCATATACAAATTTAATGATGCCCCACTTAAACTGTCTTAAAAAAAATGGATGAGAAGTTTGTCATTATGAGCATGAGAAGCCATTTTTCTACAATACATGGTCAGATGGTTTTTAGGGCATGTGACATCTCTATAGTTTTCAAACTCAAGTATCTTGAATTTTGAAGGGATCACCACATCGGGAACCAAGCACATATCAAAAGCTTCGAGACCATAGACATTACTTCCTTCAATTGCTTTTATTCGTTCTTCTAAAACATGAAATTTTTCTTTTGACTGTGTATCGTCACCAACATGAGGTTGTTGAAAATTTCCATTAGCATCAAAATGGGGTAATTGGGGTGCACTAAATGGAATATTTTCTGAAGGTATAGTGTTTTGGGGTGGCACGTAGCCCTGAGGAGATGGGATTTCCGGTTGGTTTAGGCTTTGAGAGTTGATATTTGAGTGGTTTGGATTATTGTCCATGGGATTGATGACTAAGGGTGGAGTATAACCATGTGGGAGACCATACATAGGAAATTGCATGGCTGGCGCACGAAATTGTTGGGTAGTTGGGGTAAAGCCTTGTAGGTGAGACGGGGTAGCTTGGTGTTCTTCATTTGTAGTTGGAGGATTCCCATCTGTATTATCCTTCGTTGTTAAAGCTTGTATAGCCTCTAAGATTCTATCAACCTTTTCCTTCAATTGGCTAACATCTGCTCTCATCACTTCTTGGTTTTGCTCAAGTTCGTCCATGATCTTGGAGTTTGCGCGAGTCCGATAAAGGTGTCGAGGAAACAGCTTTATTGATTTTTTCTGAAAGATCATATGATGCTAGTTAAAAAATGAAGATTTATATGCATGCATGTGGGTATTAGAGAACCATTGATTTCACAACCTAAGCACAAACATCTTTTTAGAAAACATAAAACAAGCTCGTTCATTGATAATTAAAAAGGGTACAAGTGCAATATTTCTCTCTGTATCTGAAATACATTGTTTCTATCGCTCTTGGCGAATTAAACTATTCATTGCTTCTATCAAACTATTACAATGTTGAATGAAAGTAATAATCTCAGCAGGTGTGACAGATGGAACTATGCTTGCTTCTGCTTTCCTTAAGAGTACGGGAACCCTTTCAGTGGCTTGGTTGGCTATGGAAGTGAGTTTTTCACAACGATCCATCCACATTACCCCTTCTTGCCCAAGAATCTCTATTGCTTCCACTTGTTCCATCATTCGGTTTCTTAACATATTTGCTTCCTTTCAAGCACGCATCTCGGTACATAGCAACAACTTCTTGTTTCTCAATTTTTTCTTTTTCTATCCTTGTCTTATATTCTACTACCACTCTCTACAACTGTTGTTTCAAATCTTCCAATTATCTCTTCGCATTTCTTTCACTGCTTTCTGAATCTTTCAACCATTTTCTCAACTTTTCAACCTCCTCTCGCGCCTGGTCTCTTTCTTGTCTTCTCAAACATAAAGACTCGTTTGAAGCCTTCAATTGCATTGAAGCTTGAGCTTATAATCCTCATCTACCTTTGCCCTCTTATTTGATCTTTCAAGAGAAATTGTCTTCTGGTCATTTTCCAACAGGGCGAACTCATATGCTCGACGGACTACCATCAACTCTTCTCGCATATTCTTCTTTTCCTCTTCCGCCTCTAGAATTGATGCTTGCAACTTCTCAATTTCTTCACTAACGATAATGGGTCGCATTGGTGTTTCATCGACCACCTCAGATGTACGACGAAAAGGAAGCTTGATCTTTTGGACCCTATTCTTGATCCACTGTCGGTAGCAATCATCTGCACCACAACATTTACTTCCAAGTTCCATCCCTTTTTCTGATTATCATCTTCCAAGATTGACGTACTCTCCTCAAATCTTCAATATTTTCTAAACCCATGTCATAAAGAATAAAAGGGGTTATTAGTTTTTGCATTGTGTAACACCCCAAATTTTATAATAAACTATTTTAATAATGAAATATGATTTTAAATAATTAATTTGGTGTTAAAATTATTTTAGAATATATGTGATAAATTTCGTGATTCGCTTTCGTTATATGGGTGCTTTAGATGACGTGCTACTGTTATACATATTGGACTACACGAGTAATCTAAATAACAAATATTATACTTTATATATTTTTCTAAATAGTATTTTAGTGTAATATTTTAAAAAAAATATAAAATAAAAATAAGATTTTAGAAGATTTTACGTGTTTATGTACGTTTGTAATTAATGCGATATTTCCTTGTATGTTTGACTAATGTTAAATGTGCGCATATTTATATTTTAATTAATTCTAAGTATCTCCTATTTTAGTTATTTATTTTATAAACAATTATCTTGGGATAGTAATAATATTGTGTTTGATTTCCTTTATTTTTATATACTGGTTGTGGCATTGTGATTTTATATATATATTTATTATGATTTAGTAATTAATATAAAGTAGTAATGTTATATTTATTTATTTTTTGATTTTGACTATTCTCTAATGATGGTAGTATTTTAATATGAGTATTTTGTAAAATAAGTATAATTATATTGATTATTTTGAATATTAGAGTTTTTGTTGCTCGTAATATGTAATTTTTAAAAAGTTAACTACTTTAATTAATCTATTTTTAAAATATTGATGTTATATTTATTTATTTTGTCATTTTAACTATTTTCAAAATATAGTTATTTTAATTTGATATTTACAAAAAATATTATTTTAATTACAAATAAATAAATTAAAATAAGTGAGTAATTAATTGGGCTTTGTGAAAATAAAAAAATACGGTAAAGAAATAAAATTGGTTCAATAGGTTAGGTTAGTAATAACCTAACAAGACAAATTGTAGAGCTACATGAATGGAAGGCATGGCAGCGGCTGTAGCAACGGGAATAGTGAGAATTAAATAGGAAATCGATGTCGGTGTCTCATGACTGTTCAGAAAATTTTCTCCGTTTCCGCCCAAATTTCAGTATGTTGTTTTGTACATTTAGTTAGTCAATTAAACACATTTTTCCAAATTTTTAACCATCCCAATTTCTCTCTAAAATACCTGACTTCTCCGTTTGTGGAATTCCTTATTTTGCACCGTTCTTCTTCACCGTAAGTCCGATTTGAGTGAAACCAACGCCAAAACAATCGTGTGAAAAGTGGCTATATTATCCACTCATTGGTTTTCAGATTTATGGTAATTTTCCTTGACCGAATTTCGAATTTAGTTTTTAGAGTAGTTTCTCATAATTTATTTTTGACGTTTACCCATAAACTGTCGAGTTAGATCGATTGAAGAATAAAGAGTCAAAGAATAAAGGCTGTTTGCTCATGGAATCGTATTTGTGTGTGAAAGCGTCGAAATAAGGTAAGGGGTGAGAGAGCGTTTGAATTCATGAGTGTAATATATTGTGAGATGAACGGGAAAACCGTATTTCCCAACGATTCATCCGAGGCTTGCTACGTACGGCAATAGCCCTTTGAGTGATAAATTAATTAATGTGCAAATATGGGAATTGTGAGATTAAAATGTGGAATAGAAATATTTATAAGGTGTTGATTGATTTAATTCCATTGAATGTGTGTTATTTGATATTATTGTGATATTTGATTTATTTTTGTTAAATGTGTGATATTTGATATTATTGTGATATTGGATGTCGAATGAATTTGGTGCATATGTTGGATTAGATGAGTTTATGTGATGTGATAATAAAAGATGTGTGCATTGTGATAATTTTATGTGATGATGACGATGTATGAATAATAATCGTGATTTCATAAATTTGTGATGACTTATGTAATGATGATGATATGTGATTTATAATACTAATGTTATGAATTTGTGATGAAAATATTGAAGTAACCCCTGATGAAATAATTGTGATTCCAATTTGTGTTTGAGATGACGGTCTTAATGGAGTATCATAGGCCAACGAGGGGAGAAAAATAAATATTGAGAATTTGTGAAGTGGAGATTATTTTGTCATCATATAGGTAGGGCCTGACAAGCCTAGCGATTTCGGGGAAGTACAACTGAATTGAGCCTGATCGTGGCGGTCTACTGTTGAGCCTTAAGGCAAGATTGTTAGACCTTGGAGGTATTCGGGTGGGGAATTCCTAGGTGACTTGGAGGTAGCACTCCAAATGTCGGGAGCTACCATGCAACACACGTTTACCTCGACTGTCGCGTATATGTGTCTCGGGTTGAGTTGAGGGGATCTATGAGGACAAGGCCAATTTGAATTGTCCGTCCACCGGAATGGTGGCATAGTATCATGGCCTCCTAACCAAGTACTTCAGAGTTAGAATGGTACCACATTGTGAAGTAGAGTCTAAGCTCATGCATAGCATTGCATTTTCTTGTGATTGTTTTGTTGCGAATAATATGTGTCGTGTGCGATAATAATTCTTCTTAGATGATTTGATGTTATAGTGAAATTTATTGACTTTCCTTGAGTGGTTTTGACTTTATAATGTTATGTTTTTCTTTGAAGAATGTTTGTCTAATGATACGGTTTATTTAGAATTAATTGTGTGGTCTCCTTACTTATATTATACTATTAACATGATTTCAAAATTCACCTCCTTCGTTGTTTGCGTCTGACTAGCTTGGTCCTGCGTTTGCGAAATCGCATTACAGGTTAATGAGTCTTGAAGTTCAAGTTTGGGAGGAACCCCGGTATGATAGGTGATACCGGGAATTAAGAGTTGTAATGTGTATTTTACTTATGTAATCACAAATGACTTTTTATATGAAAACCTTAGTATGAGTAAGTCTTGGGAATTAAATCAAGAAATTCTAGTTAAATCAAGTTCATTGAATTTTAATTGAGGAACAAAGTTGAATTGTTACACATGTATTTAGAGAAACGTGATATCCTAAAATAGATATTACAGTTTTTATTTTCTTGAACAGATTTTCTTCATCTGCCGCGAGTTTTTAATTTAGTATAAATTATTATAAATGTTATTTTGGGTTTAGGGTGTCACATTAGTGGTATCAAAGCCTGGTTTGTCCAATCAGGCCGAGTGGGTCGAATGTCGATTCAGTGTTAGTCGAATGTCAGTCGTGTCAATTGGGTTTCCTTGTGTGATAATTATTTTCACTATCATGTTTTTCCTATTATGTTATTGTGTAAGTGTTATATGCTTTTGTATAATTATACATATTTTTGAAGTTACTAATTAACTGTTTATTATTTGCTTACCCTGAGTGTTATGGATTCTAAGTTCCTACCTAAGTGAATAAATAAACCATGATATTACTTGTTAAGATTTGAGTTAATTTTAATTGTTGACAAGATTTTGTTGGTTACTTGTTGAATGATCTTGTTGCTTGTTTCTTGTCTGCCGAACTATGATTTTGGCACTTTTGTTTTATGTGAATAGTTGGAAATAATAATTTTGATTGACCACCTGGATGTTTCAAGTTATTAATCTCATTCACGTAACCTAGTTATCAAATTATCAAATGTCATACCTCACCAGTTATTTGTTTTAAAGTTCTATTTTCACCTTTAATCAATTTAAAATATTTAGTCTTGATATGAACTTGTTTAAAGTGTTTGATCTAATAACTAATTGATTGAAACATTGATTTCTGTATGAGTTATATATTTAAAACTTCAAGTATTGACTTTTACTAGGTACAAATTATTATTATTTTTGTTGAAGCTCAATTTAGAGAGAAAAAAAAAAGATGTTTCGTTCTAAACTTTGAGTTAGATAGAAATTGTCTCTTATGTTTATAGTTTTAATTTTGACTAACAAAATTCTTATTTTTATTTTGTGTTGGCTTGCCTGAAGAAAAGAATCAATTTTAAATTGTGAATGTTAACTTTAGAATGATCGTCATAATTTTAAATAGTATGAAATTCATATTATTAGCAATAGTAATTCTTGAATATTAGAGGTTGGTAGAACTTAGAATTTTTTTTAAATGGCATTTTGAATGAGTTAAAATTTACTTATTTTGTAAGATGAAAATAACTTTTATTTGAATTACTCTTGATTATTTTAAAGAAATTAAATTGAGTTGAATTTTTGTTGATTTATAAAATAACAATAATTCTATACTACTGATTTTATTTAATGTTTAAAATAGCTTAAAATTTACAGCATGTTTTATTATGTCTTGTTTTTAAGAAAATTAAAAAGAGTTGTTGTTATGTTGGTTAGGGGATGGTGTGAATATTGAAATGTGAGTGTGTTGGGATATTTGTTTGAAATTATTGATTTATTGATTATGATATTATGAACTCATTAGAGTTTAACTTGATGTTAGAGTTTTAGATTTTAAGAACTCATTAGTGATATATGATAGTACTAATTAAAAAGAAAGGGGGTCAAATGATAAAGTTTCTAGTAATTGAGAAAGAGAAAAAAACAAAGTTTTTAAAAGAATTATCTCAATAGTCAAACTCTTTTTGAAAAGGTATTTTTAGTAGAATTATAGTTGTTGTGTTATCATTGTTGAAATGTATATTTGAGTTTAATATGAGAAAGTGACATGTTGTTTGTACATCTTTTCTTGTTACATGAATTAACCTAACAAAATGGTATGTATCATGTAGAGTGCTATGTGTAGAGTGCATCATGTAGATTATGTGTCAAGAAACTAAAATTTATTTTACCATTTTTTTTTTCTATGAAATTGCATTTTTGTTAGGGACCCAATTTTTAAGATTAGAACATGATTCCAAAATCTTTAAAATTGATGGTGTGTTAGGCTTTAGACGAATTTTGTGCCTTGATTGAAACTGATGATGTATCTATAGACATGTTGAGTAGTTGGTATGAGAGGAGACTGTTATTTTGTAGATTTGCCAATTAGTGTAATTCATTATCATAACCAAGTATGCCTTATGCATTGTGTCATGTACACTACTTTAATGTATATAAATATATAATTTTGTTTTTTTGTAAATTTTGAGAAAATAAATTAGAACTATTTTGGAAGTGTTAATTTATTGGAAAACTTTTTATCTATCTATATATATAATTTAAATCTTCTTTCAAAATATAAGTTGAAAATAATAATTTTTATAATGATTAATTATTTAGAAATGTGTTTTTGACGATTAAAGTACGAGTGATTTTAGAAATCTTATAGATTTTAAAAATACATGTGATTTATTTTGTTTTTAATTGTATTTAGAAATACAATTTGTTTTAGTTGTTTTTATTTAGACGTAAATTATTGAAAAGTGATTTAAGGAAATAGTTTAAATTATTGTTTTAGTTTGATTTTTTTTATAGCGATAGATAAGACTGGATTGTCCATTGTGAGTAGTGTAAACCAAATATTGGGATTGTATTATGATTGACTGATATACATATATAATGATGAATGTAACACCCCAAATTTTATAATAAACTATTTTAATAATGAAATATGATTTTAAATAATTAATTTGGTGTTAAAATTATTTTAGAATATATGTGATAAATTTCGTGATTCGTTTTCGTTATATGGGTGCTTTAGATGACGTGCTACTATTATACATATTGGACTACACGAGTAATCTAAATAACAAATATTATACTTTATATATTTTTCTAAATAGTATTTTAGTGTAATATTTAAAAAAAAAATATAAAAATAAAAATAAGATTTTAGAAGATTTTACGTGTTTATGTACGTTTGTAATTAATGCGATATTTCCTTGTATGTTTGACTAATGTTAAATGTGCGCATATTTATATTTTAATTAATTCTAAGTATCTCCTATTTTAGTTATTTATTTTATAAACAATTATCTTGGGATAGTAATAATATTGTGTTTGATTTCCTTTATTTTTATATCCTTGTTGTGGCATTGTGATTTTATATATATTTATTATGATTTAGTAATTAATATAAAGTAGTAATGTTATATTTATTTATTTTTTGATTTTGACTATTCTCTAATGATGGTAGTATTTTAATATGAGTATTTTGTAAAATAAGTATAATTATATTGATTATTTTGAATATTAGAGTTTTTGTTGTTCGTAATATGTAATTTTTAAAAAGTTAACTACTTTAATTAATCTATTTTTAAAATATTGATGTTATATTTATTTATTTTGTCATTTTAACTATTTTCAAAATATAATTATTTTAATTTGATATTTAAAAAAAATATTATTTTAATTACAAATAAATAAATTAAAATAAGTGAGTAATTAATTGGGCTTTGTGAAAATAAAAAAATACGGTAAAGAAATAAAATTGGTTCAATAGGTTAGGTTAGTAATAACCTAACAAGACAAATTGTAGAGCTACAGGAATGGAAGGCATGGCAGCGGCTGTAGCAACGGGAATAGCGAGAATTAAATAGGAAATCGATGTCGGTGTCTCATAACTGTTCAGAAAATTTTCTCCGTTTCCGCCCAAATTTCAGTATGTTGTTTTATACATTTAGTTAGTCAATTAAACACATTTTTCCAGATTTTTAACCATCCCAATTTCTCTCTAAAATACCCGACTTCTCCGTTTGTGGAATTCCTTATTTTGCACCGTTCTTCTTCACTGTAAGTCCGATTTGAGTGAAACCAACGCCAAAACGATCGTGTGAAAAGTGGCTATATTATCCACCCATTGGTTTTCTGATTTATGGTAATTTTCCTTGACCGAATTTCGAATTTAGTTTTTAGAGTAGTTTCTCATAATTTATTTTTGACGTTTACCCATAAACTGTCGAGTTAGATCAATTGAAGAATAAAGAGTCAAAGAATAAAGGCTGTTTGCTCATGGAATCGTATTTGTGTGTGAAAGCGTCGAAATAAGGTAAGGGGTGAGAGAGCGTTTGAATTCATGAGTGTAATATATTGTGAGATGAACGGGAAAACCGTATTTCCCAACGATTCATCCGGGGCTTGCTACGTACGGCAGTAGCCCTTTGAGTGATAAATTAATTAATGTGCAAATATGGGAATTGTGAGATTAAAATGTGGAATAGAAATATTTATAAGGTGTTGATTGATTTAATTCCATTGAATGTGTGTTATTTGATATTATTGTGATATTTGATTTATTTTTGTTAAATGTGTGATATTTGATATTATTGTGATATTGGATGTCGAATGAATTTGGTGCATATGTTGGATTAGATGAGTTTATGTGATGTGATAATAAAATATGTGTGCATTGTGGTAATTTTATGTGATGATGATGATGTATGAATAATAATTGTGATTTCATAAATTTGTGATGAGTTATGTAATGATGATGATATGTGATTTATAATAGTGATGTTATGAATTTATGATGAAAATATTGAAGTAACCCCTGATGAAATAATTTTGATTCCAATTTGTGTTTGATATTACGGTCTTAATGGAATATCCTAGGCCAACGAGGGGAGAAAATAAATATTGAAAATTTTCGAAGTGGAGATTATTTTGTCATCATATAGGTAGTGCCTGACAAGCCTAGCGATTCTGGGGAAGTACAACTGAATTGAGCCTGATCGTGGCGGTCTACTGTTGAGCCTTAAGGCAAGATTGTTAGACCTTGGAGGTATTCGGGTGGGGAATTCCTAGGTGACTTGGAGGTAGCACTCCAAATGTCGGGAGCTACCATGCAACACACGTTTACCTCGACTGTCGCGTATATGTGTCTCGGGTTGAGTTGAGGGGATCTATGAGGACAGGGCCAATTTGAATTGTCCGTTCACCGGAATGGTGGCATAGTATCATGGCCTCCTAACCAAGTACTTCAGAGTTAGAATGGTACCACATTGTGAAGTAGAGTCTAAGCTCATGCATAGCATTGCATTTTCTTGTGATTGTTTTGTTGTGATTAATATGTGTCGTGTGCGATAATAATTCTTCTTAGATGATTTGATGTTGTAGTGAAATGTATTGACTTTCCTTGAGTGGTTTTGACTTTATAATGTTATGTTTTTCTTTGAAGAATCTTTGTCTAATGATACGGTTTATTTAGAATTAATTGCGTGTTCTCCTTACTTACATTATACTATTAACATGATTTCAAAACTCACCTCCTTCGTTGTTTGTGTTTGACTGGCTTGGCCCTGCGTTTGCGAAATCGCAGTTATTACATGTTAATGAGTCTTGAAGTTCAAATTTGGGAGAAGCCCCGCTCTGATAGGTGATACCGGGAATGAGAGTCATAAGTTGTATTTTTATTTGTTTAATTAGAAACAACTTTTGTATGAAACCTTATAACTAGTAAATTTTTGGAAATAAATTAAGAAATTCTAGTTAAATCAAATTTTAAGATGATTGCACTATTTTGGAGGAAAAAGTTTAAAGTGTTCATTTTGAATTTTGAAGAATGTGATATCTCAAATTAATTATAATTTCTTTTTATTCCCTTGAAAACGTATTTGCTTTACCCGCTGCCAATTAAAGTAAAAAAATTCTATTATAAATTATTATATATTATTTTGGGGTTTAGGGTGTCACATTAGTGGTATCAGAGCAGGTCTGTCCAATCAGGCCAAGTGGGTGGAATGTCGATTCAGTGTTAATCGAATGTCAGTCGTGTCAATTGTGTTTACTTGAGTAATAATTATTTTCGCTAACATGTTTTTTTTGTTTCCTGTTATATTATTGTGTTAAGTGTTATATGTTTTTGTATTATTATACATATTTTTGAGATTACTGATTACCTGTTTATTTTTTTGCTTACTCTAATTGTGTTATTGATTCTAAGTTCCTACTTAAGTGAGTAAATATAACCATGAAATTACTTGTTAAGATTTGAGTTAATTTTAATTGTTGACAAGATTTTGTTGGTTACTTGTTGAATGACTTGTTGCTTGTTTCTTGTCTACCGAACTATGATTTTGGCACTTTTGTTTTATGTGAATAGTTGGAAATAGTAATTTTGATTGACCACCTGGATGTTTCAAGTTATTAATCTAATTCACGTAACCTAGTTATCAAATGTCATACCTCACCAGTTATTTGTTTTAAAGTTCCATGTTCACCCTTAGTCAATTTAAAATATTTAGTCTTGATATGAACCTGTTTAAAGTGTTTTATTTAATAACTAATTGATTGAAACATTGATTTCTGTATGAATTATATGTTTAAAACTTCAAGTATTGACTTTTACTAGGTATAAATTATTATTATTTTTGTTGAAACTCAAATTAGAGAAAAAAAAAAGAGATGTTTCGTTCTAAACTTTGAGTTAGATAGGAATTATGTCTCTTATGTTTAAAGTTTTAATTTTGACTAAAAAAATTCTTATTTTGATTTTATGTTGGCTTGCGTGAAGAAAATAATCGATTTTAAATTGTGAGTGTTAACTTTAAATCACTTGATAGTGTTGATGGTTGTATCTATATGAGTAGAGTTTTGATATTGGTTTTGAAAATAATTTAGAATGATCGTCATAATTTTAAATAGTATGAAATTCATATTATTAGCAATAGTAATTCTTGAATATTAGAGGTTGGTAGAACTTAGATTTTTTTTTTAAATGACATTTTGAAGGAGTTAAAATTTACTTATTTTGTAAGATGAAAATAACTTTTATTTGAATTACTCTTGATTATTTTAGAGAAATTAAATTGAGTTGAATTTTTGTTGATTTATAAAATAACAATAATTCTATACTACTGATTTTATTTAATATTTAAAATAGATGAAAATTTACATTATATTTTACTACGTGTTGTTTTTAAGAAAATAAAAAATGATTTGTTGCTATATTGGTTTAGAGGGGCTGATGTGAATATTGAATCGTGAGCGTGTTGGGATATTTGTTTGAAATGATTGATTTAAATATTATGAACTCATTAGAGTTTAACTTTATATTAGAGTTTTAGATTTTAACAACTCAATAGTGATTTATAATGGTACAAAAAAAAAGTCACATGATAAAATGTCTACTAATTGAGAAAGAGAAAAAAAAGTTTAAAAAAAAAAATAATTTTAAAGCGTGAATTTTAATTTTAAATCACTTGAAAGTGTTTATGGTTGTATCTAAATGATTAATGTTTTTATATTTCTTTTTAAATCAATTTAGGACGTCTGTCATGATTTTGAAAAAGTATCAAATTCATATTATTAGCAATAATAATTCTGGAATAGTCAAGGTTTGTTGAATTTTTAAAGTTAGACTTTTAGAAAGAAAAAAATTGTGAAG
>JBBPBP010009779.1:67811732-67823037 GCA_037974735.1 Cicer chorassanicum
ATATATATATATATATATATATATATATATATATTTACGATGATTTTGTTTAAAATTTAGATTCGCCACCCAAGAGAAAAATAATTTACGCCAAGTTCTATTATGTGTTGTTTTAAGAAAATCTAACAGATTTGATGTAAAAATAGTTTTTAGAGATCAGGAAAAAAAAGAAAATATTTTAGAAGTTTTGGTGAGTTAGGAAATTTTGTATCTACTTTTATATACATGATTTGATTTTATTTCAATTATAGGTTGAAAAAAAAATTGATTTTAAGAGTGCTTAAATATTTTGAGATGTATTTTGGTGGTTAAGGTATTGGTGAAATTTTAGTAATTTTATTGATTTTAAAATAGTAAAAAAAAAATGAAATCGTAAGAAGTAATCCAAGAAAAAGTTTGAAATTCTGAAGAAAAATTATTTTATAGTATTAAAGGATTAGTGATCCTTTTTAAAATGATTTAAGTGGTTGAAATCAAATTTTAGAGTATTGATTAACCACTAAAATGATTTATGTACTACAAGATTTATTTTAGTTTTATGATTGTTATATTAAATTCGAGTAAAAATAGCTGCTTACTTACCAGCTAATTAAAAAATATTTGTTTCAATTTTTGTTAAATGATAAAGATTGATTAAACAAAAGAAATTTAATTTATAATTTAATTGTGATAAACTTGTAGTTGTTGGATTGCTATGAGAATATTCTACATCATGATGCCAGTTATTGAATTACTTATATGCATGTATATGTGATTCGGTGAATGTGAAAGTGTTTGTGTTTCATGCGTTCTAAGCGTTGAGAATTTGTGAATAGTGTTAAGAGTAGTGGAGAGTGTTTAAAAGTGAAATAATTCTATGTTTCTTTATTTTGATTGATGATTCATATTGATGCAAGTATCCTTTCTTTTGTTGTTGTAACTAGTTGTAAATTACAAACAAATTATTGGGAACGTGTAATTAAGTGGGTTTTTTTTAACTTGAAGTAAGGAGTAGAAGTTGTGGCGCCGCCTTCGCACTCCTGAACCACGTTAAAAATACTTTTAATTACCCATTTTTGAATTTGAATGACTACAATTATGGTTACCTTAAGTAGTTGACTACATGAGTAGGAGAGACTAGCTACCCCGATGACTCATCGTCGATAAAAGAGGCAACAATAACTCGTTGTTATTATTGTTAAAAATACTTGTTAATTATATTTTTAAAATAGTTAAAAACCATATTCATCTCTTATGTAATTTTGAGTCATTATAAGTCATATCTGACATCAATGTCAAATGCTAAAAACTGTTTCATGTGACGTGAATTGGTATGGAGGTACGTACATAAATTAAATATTTAATTAAATAGGTTTGATCTTCTAAGTAACTTGCTGGAAATAAATAAGTGCATTGTGTTAGTATCTCATTATTTGAATATTGAATGTCTTAAATATGTTTATTGACTAAGTTTGAATCTTGAGGGTAGTAAGTTAGATATTAGTTCACTCACCACAAATTTCGAGGACGAAATTTTTTTAACGAGGGGAGAATTGTAACACCCCAAATTTTATAATAAACTATTTTAATAATGAAATATGATTTTAAATAATTAATTTGGTGTTAAAATTATTTTAGAATATATGTGATAAATTTCGTGATTCGCTTTCGTTATATGGGTACTTTAGATGACGTGCTACTATTATACATATTGGACTACACGAGTAATCTAAATAACAAATATTATACTTTATATATTTTTCTAAATAGTATTTTTGTGTAATATTTTAAAAAAAAATATAAAAATAAAAATAAGATTTTACAAGATTTTACGTGTTTATGTACGTTTGTAATTAATGCGATATTTCCTTGTATGTTTGACTAATGTTAAATGTGCGCATATTTATATTTTAATTAATTCTAAGTATCTCCTATTTTAGTTATTTATTTTATAAACAATTATCTTGGGATAGTAATAATATTGTGTTTGATTTCCTTTATTTTTATATACTGGTTGTGGCATTGTGATTTTATATATATTTATTATGATTTAGTAATTAATATAAAGTAGTAATGTTATATTTATT
Source organism: Cicer chorassanicum (assembly GCA_037974735.1). Classification (NCBI taxonomy): domain Eukaryota; kingdom Viridiplantae; phylum Streptophyta; class Magnoliopsida; order Fabales; family Fabaceae; genus Cicer; species Cicer chorassanicum. The sequence continues at coordinate 67,813,799 of JBBPBP010009779.1, forward strand.
TATTTTTTGATTTTGACTATTCTCTAATGATGGTAGTATTTTAATATGAGTATTTTGTAAAATAAGTATAATTATATTGATTATTTTGAATATTAGAGTTTTTGTTGCTCGTAATATGTAATTTTTAAAAAGTTAACTACTTTAATTAATCTATTTTTAAAATATTGATGTTATATTTATTTATTTTGTCATTTTAACTATTTTCAAAATATAGTTATTTTAATTTGATATTTACAAAAAATATTATTTTAATTACAAATAAATAAATTAAAATAAGTGAGTAATTAATTGGGCTTTGTGAAAATAAAAAAATACGGTAAAGAAATAAAATTGGTTCAATAGGTTAGGTTAGTAATAACCTAACAAGACAAATTGTAGAGCTACATGAATGGAAGGCATGGCAGCGGCTGTAGCAACGGGAATAGTGAGAATTAAATAGGAAATCGATGTCGGTGTCTCATAACTGTTCAGAAAATTTTCTCCGTTTCCGCCCAAATTTCAGTATGTTGTTTTATACATTTAGTTAGTTAATTAAACACATTTTTCCAGATTTTTAACCATCCAAATTTCTCTCTAAAATACCCGACTTCTCCGTTTGTGGAATTCCTTATTTTGCACCGTTCTTCTTCACCGTAAGTCCGATTTGAGTGAAACCAACACCAAAACGATCGTGTGAAAAGTGGCTATATTATCCACTCATTGGTTTTCTGATTTATGGTAATTTTCCTTGACCGAATTTCGAATTTAGTTTTTAGAGTAGTTTCTCATAATTTATTTTTGACGTTTACCCATAAACTGTCGAGTTAGATCAATTGAAGAATAAAGAGTCAAAGAATAAAGGCTGTTTGCTCATGGAATCGTATTTGTGTGTGAAAGCGTCGAAATAAGGTAAGGGGTGAGAGAGCGTTTGAATTCATGAGTGTAATATATTGTGAGATGAACGGGAAAACCGTATTTTCCAACGATTCATCCGGGGCTTGCTACGTACGGCAGTAGCCCTTTGAGTGATAAATTAATTAATGTGTGTAACACCCCGAATTTTATAATAAACTATTTTATTAATTACATATTATTTAGATAAATAATTTGGTGTTAAAATTATTTTAGATATATGTTAATTAGTTTTATGATTAATTTTATTTATATGTATGTTTTCTATTATGTGTTAATATGTACGTATTTGACTAAATGAGTGATATAAATAATAAACATTATAATTTTCTTATAGTTTCCTAAAAATAATAGTATTTTATGGTATATATATATATAAAAAAAGATTTTATGAGATTTTACGTGTACGCGTGCGTAATTAATGTGAAATCTTCTTAGATGTTCGAATGATGTTATTTGGGCACGTAATTATATTTCGATTATTTATAACTATTTCTATTTTTAGTTATTTATTTTTCTGAATAGTTATATTGAGATAATAATACTATTGTGTTTAATTTCCTTTATTTTTATATACTTGTTATGACATTGTGATTTTATATATATTTATTATGATTTAGTAACTAATATAAAGTGTTGATGTTATATTTATTTATTTTATAATTTCAAATACTCTCTAATGATGATAGTATTTTAATATGAGTATTTGAAAAGAAAAAAAAAGGGATAATTATAGTGATTTACTTGAATATGAGAATCTTAATTATTAATGTATTTATTAATTACTTTATTTTATAAAATATTTGTTTCGAAATATTAATAATATTGCGCTTAATTTCTTTATATGTGTGCTTGTCAAGTTGTGCCTATTTTATACATATTTAATTGATTTAGTGGCTTATATAAAATATTGATGTTATATTTTTTTATTATAATTTTAACTATTCTCATAATATAATAATCTTTTGATTTGATATTTTGAAATATATTATTTTAGTGGAAAATAAATAAATTAAAATAAGTATGTAATTAGGTGGGTTTTGTGAAAAAAATAAAATAAAATAGAGTCCAATAAGTTAGGATAACAATAACTAATATGTTAAAAAAAAAAAATCAAATATACCCTAACATACGCTACAGTAGACCAAATTGAAAGAAGCAGCCGCACCTTCACATAATAGGAAGAAAAAATTGATACCGATGAACGATAACTGTTCCAGAAAATTTTCTCCGTTCTCGTCCAAATTTCAGTATGTTGTTTTATTCATTTAGGTAGTCAAATAAACATACTTCCTCAGATTTTTAACCATCACAATTTCTCTCTAAAATACCTGATTTCTCCGTTTATAAAATTCCTTATTTTGCATCGTTCTTCTTCACCGTAAGACCGATTTGAGTGAAACCAACGCCAAAACGATCGTGTGAAAAGTGGCTATATTATCTACTCATTGGTTTTCTGATTTATGGTAATTTTCTTTGACCGAATTTCGAATTTAGTTTTTAGAGTAGTTTCTCATAATTTATTTTTGACGTTTACCCATAAACTTTCGAGTTAGATCAATTGAAGGATAAAGAGTCAAAGAACAAAGGCTGTTTGCTCGTGGAATCTTATTCGTGTCTAAAAGCGTCAAAATAAGGTAAGGGGTGAGAAAGCGTTTGAATTCATGAGTGTAATATATTGTGAGATGAACGGGAAAACCGTATTTCCCAACTATTCATCCGGGGCTTGCTACGTACGACAATTGTGAGATTGATTAAAATATAGAATAGAAATATTTGTAAGGTGTTGATTGATTTAATTTCTTTAAATGTGTGGTATTTGATTTTATTGTGATATTAAGTGTCGAATTAATTTTATGTATATGTTTGATTAGATGAGTTTATGTGATATGATGATAAAAGATGGATGTGTTGTGATAATTTTATGTGATGATGATGATGTATGAATAATAATTGCGATTTCATAAATTTGTGATAAGTTTATGTGATGAGTTATGTAATGATGATGATGTGTGATTTATAATAGTGATGTTATGAATTTGTGATGAAAATATTGAAGTAACCCCTGATGAAATGATTCTGATTCCAATTTGTGTTTGAGATGACGGTCTTAATGGAGTATCATAGGCCAACGAGGGGAGAAAATAAATATTGTGAATTTGTGAAGTGGAGATTACTTTGTCATCATATAGGTAGGGCCTGACAAGCCTAGTGATTCTGGGGAAGTACAACAGAATTGAGCCTGATCGTGGCGGTCTGCTGTTGAGCCTTAAGGCAAGATTGTTAGACCTTGGATGTATTCGGGTGGGGAATTCCTAGGTGACTTGGAGGTAGCACTCCAAATGTCGGGAGCTACCATGCAACACACGTTTACCTCGACTGTCGCGTATATGTGTCTCGGGTTGAGTTGAGGGGATCTATGAGGACAGGGCCAATTTGAATTGTCCGTCCACCAGAATGGTGGCATAGTATCATGGCCTCCTAACCAAGTACTTCAGAGTTAGAATGGTACCACATTGTGAAGTAGAGTTTAAGCTCATGCATAGCATTGCATTTTCTTGTGATTGTGTTTGTTGTGATTAATATGTGTCGTGTGCGATAATAATTCTTCTTAGATGATTTGATGTTATAGTGAAATGTATTGACTTTCCTTCAGTGGTTTTGACTTTAGAATGTTATGTTTTCCTTGAAGAATGTTTGTCTAATGATACGGTTTATTTATTATTAAATGTGTGTTCTCCTTACTTATATTATACTATTAACATGATTTCAAAACTCACCTCCTTCGTTGTTTGTGTTTGACTGGCTTGGCCCTGCGTTTGCAAAATCGCAGTTATTACAGGTTAATGAGTCTTGAAGTTCAAATTTGGGAGAAGCCCCGCTCTGATAGGTGATACCGGGAATGAGAGTCATAAGTTGTATTTTTATTTGTTTAATTAGAAACAACTTTTTGTATGAAACCTTTAACTAGTAAATTTTTGAAATTAAATTAAGAAATTCTAGTTAAATCAAATTTTATGGAGATTGCACTATTTTATAGGAGGAAAAAGTTAAAGTGATCATTTTGAATTTTGAGGAATATGATATCTCAAATTATTTATCAAAGTTTTTATTCCATTGAAAACGTATTTGCTTTACCCGCTGCGAACTAAAGTTAAAATTTCTATTATAAATTATTATATATTATTTTGGGGTTTAGGGTGTCACACCTTAAGTAGTTGACTACATGAGTAGGAGGGACTAACTACCCCGATGACTCATCGTCGATAAAAGAGGCAACGGTAACTCATTATTTTGTTATAAGTACCTTTTAATTTTATTCTTTAAATAGTTGAAAAACATGTTCATCACTTAGTAAATTAAGTGAATTTAATTATTAAATATATGTTATTATGAAATGGTATCTCTATCATTGATTTTTTTTCTTTCTTCTTGAATATATATGAAGTATGTTTTATAGAGTTATTGGTTGTAAATCTATCATAATGTTATTAAGTTGTTAGATATGTTTAATATTCTAAAAAAAATTGCTCTCTTTGTCAAACTTAGGTTAAATTTGTTGAATGTTTGGGGATATGATCAAAACTTTATTTTAAGGAGTAAAACTTGTAATATTTTGTTTGAAAGAAATAGTTGGGATTGACAATATACTTCGAAGGTGTTTCATTTAACCCAAATGAACTAAGTTATTATTAACTAAATATATATGTTATGTGTTATATGTAAATTATAGTGAGTAACTCTATGATATTTTCTTTCATTATTGAGTGAAAAATGTGATATGTGTTTAATTGATTTATAGTGTCATGTTAGCCTATCATGCTAAGTTAATTGGTTTTGACATATTGTGCTTGAATGACTAGTGAGTGCCTTAAAAACGCTTATAGACTAAGTTTGAATCTTGAGGGTGGTAAGTTAGATACTAGTTCACTCACCACAAATTTCGAGGACGAAATTTCTTTTACGAGGGGAGAATTGTAACACCCCGAATTTTATAATAAACTATTTTATTAATTACATATTATTTAGATAAATAATTTGGTGTTAAAATTATTTTAGATATATGTTAATTAGTTTTATGATTAATTTTATTTATATGTATGTTTTCTATTATGTGTTAATATGTACGTATTTGACTAAATGAGTGATATAAATAATAAACATTATAATTTTCTTATAGTTTCCTAAAAATAATAGTATTTTATGGTATATATATATAAAAAAAAAGATTTTATGAGATTTTACGTGTACGCGTGCGTAATTAATGTGAAATCTTCTTAGATGTTCGAATGATGTTATTTGGGCACGTAATTATATTTCGATTATTTATAACTATTTCTATTTTTAGTTATTTATTTTTCTGAATAGTTATATTGAGATAATAATACTATTGTGTTTAATTTCCTTTATTTTTATATACTTGTTATGACATTGTGATTTTATATATATTTATTATGATTTAGTAACTAATATAAAGTGTTGATGTTATATTTATTTATTTTATAATTTCAAATACTCTCTAATGATGATAGTATTTTAATATGAGTATTTGAAAAGAAAAAAAAGGATAATTATAGTGATTTACTTGAATATGAGAATCTTAATTATTAATGTATTTATTAATTACTTTATTTTATAAAATATTTGTTTTGAAATATTAATAATATTGCGCTTAATTTCTTTATATGTGTGCTTGTCAAGTTGTGCCTATTTTATACATATTTAATTGATTTAGTGGCTTATATAAAATATTGATGTTATATTTTTTTATTATAATTTTAACTATTCTCATAATATAATAATCTTTTGATTTGATATTTTGAAATATATTATTTTAGTGGAAAATAAATAAATTAAAATAAGTATGTAATTAGGTGGGTTTTGTGAAAAAAATAAAATAAAATAGAGTCCAATAAGTTAGGATAACAATAACTAATATGTTAAAAAAAAAAATCAAATATACCCTAACATACGCTACAGTAGACCAAATTGAAAGAAGCAGCCGCACCTTCACATAATAGGAAGAAAAAATTGATACCGATGAACGATAACTGTTCCAGAAAATTTTCTCCGTTCTCGTCCAAATTTCAGTATGTTGTTTTATTCATTTAGGTAGTCAAATAAACATACTTCCTCATATTTTTAACCATCCCAATTTCTCTCTAAAATACCTGATTTCTCCGTTTATAAAATTCCTTATTTTGCACCGTTCTTCTTCACCGTAAGTCCGATTTGAGTGAAACCAACGCCAAAACGATCGTGTGAAAAGTGGCTATATTATCTACTCATTGGTTTTCTGATTTATGGTAATTTTCTTTGACCGAATTTCGAATTTAGTTTTTAGAGTAGTTTCTCATAATTTATTTTTGACGTTTACCCATAAACTTTCGAGTTAGATCGATTGAAGGATAAAGAGTCAAAGAACAACGGCTGTTTGCTCGTGGAATCTTATTCGTGTCTAAAAGCGTCAAAATAAGGTAAGGGGTGAGAAAGCGTTTGAATTAATGAGTGTAATATATTGTGAGATGAACGGGAAAACCGTATTTCCCAACTATTCATTCGGGGCTTGCTACGTACGGCAATTGTGAGATTGATTAAAATATAGAATAGAAATATTTGTAAGGTGTTGATTGATTTAATTTCTTTAAATGTGTGGTATTTGATTTTATTGTGATATTAAGTGTCGAATTAATTTTATGTATATGTTTGATTAGATGAGTTTATGTGATATGATGATAAAAGATGGATGTGTTGTGATAATTTTATGTGATGATGATGATGTATGAATAATAATTGCGATTTCATAAATTTGTGATAAGTTTATGTGATGAGTTATGTAATGATGATGATGTGTGATTTATAATAGTGATGTTATGAATTTGTGATGAAAATATTGAAGTAACCCCTGATGAAATGATTCTGATTCCAATTTGTGTTTGAGATGACGGTCTTAATGGAGTATCATAGGCCAACGAGGGGAGAAAATAAATATTGTGAATTTGTGAAGTGGAGATTACTTTGTCATCATATAGGTAGGGCCTGACAAGCCTAGTGATTCTGGGGAAGTACAACAGAATTGAGCCTGATCGTGGCGGTCTGCTGTTGAGCCTTAAGGCAAGATTGTTAGACCTTGGATGTATTCGGGTGGGGAATTCCTAGGTGACTTGGAGGTAGCACTCCAAATGTCGGGAGCTACCATGCAACACACGTTTACCTCGACTGTCGCGTATATGTGTCTCGGGTTGAGTTGAGGGGATCTATGAGGACAGGGCCAATTTGAATTGTCCGTCCACCGGGATGGTGGCATAGTATCATGGCCTCCTAACCAAGTACTTCAGAGTTAGAATGGTACCACATTGTGAAGTAGAGTCTAAGCTCATGCATATCATTGCATTTTTGTGTGATTGTTTATTGTGATTAATATGTATTGTGTGCGATGATAATTTCGTAGATGATTTGATGTTATTGTGAAATGTATTGATTTCCCTTGGTTTTGACTTTAAAATGTTATGTTTTTCCTTGAAAAATGTTTGTCTAATGATACGGTTTATTTATGATTAATTGCGTGTTCTCCTTATTTATATTATACTATCAACATGATTTCAAAACTCACCTCCTTCGTTGTTTGTGTTTGACTGGCTTGGCCCTGCGTTTGCGAAATCGCAGTTGTTACAGGTTAATGAATCTTAAAGTTCAAGTTGGGAGGAACCCCGCTCTGATAGGTGATACCGGGAATAAGGGTTGTAATTTGTATTTTACTTATTTAATTTGAAACGACTTTTTGTATGAAAACCATATAAGTACTAGTAAGTTTTTAGAATTGAAAAGTAATTATACTTAAATCAAATTTTATGGAGATTGCACTATTTTATAGGAGGAAAAGGTTTAAAGTGTTCATTTTGATTTTTGAGAAACGTGATATTTTAAATTAATTCTCAAAGTTTTTATTCCCTTAAAAACATATTTGCTTTACCTTCTGCGAATTAAAGTTAAAAATTCTATTATAAATTATTATATATTATTTTGGGGTTTAGGGTGTCATATTAAAGTGGTATCAGAGCAGGTTTGTCCAATCAGGCCGAGTGGGTGGAATTTCGATTCAGTGTTAGTCGAATGTCAGTCGTGTCAATTGTGTTTTCTTGAGTAATAATTATTGTCACTAACATGTTATTTTGTTCCTTGTTATATTATTGTGTTAAGTGTTATATGCTTTTGTATTATTATACATATTTTTTAGGTTACTAATTAATTGTTTATTATTTGCTTACCCTGAGTGTGTTATGGATTCTAAATTTCTACCTAAGGGAGTAAATAAAACATGAAATTACTAGTTAAGATTTGAGTTAATTTTAATTGTTGACAAGATTATGTTAGTTACTTGTTGCTTGTTAGTTGTCTACTGAAGTATGATTTTTGCAATCTTGTTTTATGTGAATAGTTGGAAATAATAATTTTGATTGACCATATGTATGTTTGAAGTTATTAATCTCATTCATGTAATCTTAGTTATCGAATGTCAGACCTCACGTGTTAGTTGCTTTAAAGTTCCATTTTCACCCTTAATTAATTTCAAATATTTAGTCTTGATATGAATCTGTTTAAAGTGTTTGATTTAATAACTAATCGATTGAAACATTGATTTCCGTATGAACTATATGTTTAAAACTTCAAGTATTGACTTTTACTAGGTACAAATTATTATTATTTCTGTTGAAACTCAATTTAGAGAAAAAAGGATGCTTTGTTCTAAACTTTGAATTAGATAAGAAATATATCTCTTATGTTTAATGTTTTAATTTTGACAAAAAAAAAAATTCTTATTTTGATTTTATGTTGTCTTGTGTGAAGAAAAAAAAAATTGATTCTAAATTGTGAATGTTAACTTTAAATCACTTGAAAGTGTTGATGGTTGTATTTAGATGAGTAGAGTTTTGATAGTGGTTTTGAAGACAATTTAGAATGTTCGTCATGATTTTATATAGTATGAAATTCATACTAATAGCAATAGTAATTCTTGAATAGTAGAGGTTGGGAGAGCTTAGAATTTTTTTTTTAAATGACATTTTGAAGGATTTAAAATTTACTTATTTTGTAAGATGAAAATAACTTTTATTTGAATTACTCTTGATTATTTTAAAGAAATTAAATTGAGTTGAATTTTTGTTGATTTAAAAATAACAATAATTCTATACTACTGATTTTATTTAATGTTTAAAATAGCTTAAATTTATAGCATGTTTGATAATGTCTTGTTTTTAAGAAAATTAAAAAGAGCTGTTGTTATGTTGCTTAGGGGATGGTGTGAATATTGAAATGTGAGCGTGTTGGGATATTTGTTTGAAATTATT
>JBBPBP010009779.1:67823047-67840128 GCA_037974735.1 Cicer chorassanicum
TTGTCAAGTTGTGCCTATTTTATACATATTTAATTGATTTAGTGGCTTATATAAAATATTGATGTTATATTTTTTTATTATAATTTTAACTATTCTCATAATATAATAATCTTTTGATTTGATATTTTGAAATATATTATTTTAGTGGAAAATAAATAAATTAAAATAAGTATGTAATTAGGTGGGTTTTGTGAAAAAAATAAAATAAAATAGAGTCCAATAAGTTAGGATAACAATAACTAATATGTTAAAAAAAAAAATCAAATATACCCTAACATACGCTACAGTAGACCAAATTGAAAGAAGCAGCCGCACCTTCACATAATAGGAAGAAAAAATTGATACCGATGAACGATAACTGTTCCAGAAAATTTTCTCCGTTCTCGTCCAAATTTCAGTATGTTGTTTTATTCATTTAGGTAGTCAAATAAACATACTTCCTCATATTTTTAACCATCCCAATTTCTCTCTAAAATACCTGATTTCTCCGTTTATAAAATTCCTTATTTTGCACCGTTCTTCTTCACCGTAAGTCCGATTTGAGTGAAACCAACGCCAAAACGATCGTGTGAAAAGTGGCTATATTATCTACTCATTGGTTTTCTGATTTATGGTAATTTTCTTTGACCGAATTTCGAATTTAGTTTTTAGAGTAGTTTCTCATAATTTATTTTTGACGTTTACCCATAAACTTTCGAGTTAGATCGATTGAAGGATAAAGAGTCAAAGAACAACGGCTGTTTGCTCGTGGAATCTTATTCGTGTCTAAAAGCGTCAAAATAAGGTAAGGGGTGAGAAAGCGTTTGAATTAATGAGTGTAATATATTGTGAGATGAACGGGAAAACCGTATTTCCCAACTATTCATTCGGGGCTTGCTACGTACGGCAATTGTGAGATTGATTAAAATATAGAATAGAAATATTTGTAAGGTGTTGATTGATTTAATTTCTTTAAATGTGTGGTATTTGATTTTATTGTGATATTAAGTGTCGAATTAATTTTATGTATATGTTTGATTAGATGAGTTTATGTGATATGATGATAAAAGATGGATGTGTTGTGATAATTTTATGTGATGATGATGATGTATGAATAATAATTGCGATTTCATAAATTTGTGATAAGTTTATGTGATGAGTTATGTAATGATGATGATGTGTGATTTATAATAGTGATGTTATGAATTTGTGATGAAAATATTGAAGTAACCCCTGATGAAATGATTCTGATTCCAATTTGTGTTTGAGATGACGGTCTTAATGGAGTATCATAGGCCAACGAGGGGAGAAAATAAATATTGTGAATTTGTGAAGTGGAGATTACTTTGTCATCATATAGGTAGGGCCTGACAAGCCTAGTGATTCTGGGGAAGTACAACAGAATTGAGCCTGATCGTGGCGGTCTGCTGTTGAGCCTTAAGGCAAGATTGTTAGACCTTGGATGTATTCGGGTGGGGAATTCCTAGGTGACTTGGAGGTAGCACTCCAAATGTCGGGAGCTACCATGCAACACACGTTTACCTCGACTGTCGCGTATATGTGTCTCGGGTTGAGTTGAGGGGATCTATGAGGACAGGGCCAATTTGAATTGTCCGTCCACCGGGATGGTGGCATAGTATCATGGCCTCCTAACCAAGTACTTCAGAGTTAGAATGGTACCACATTGTGAAGTAGAGTCTAAGCTCATGCATATCATTGCATTTTTGTGTGATTGTTTATTGTGATTAATATGTATTGTGTGCGATGATAATTTCGTAGATGATTTGATGTTATTGTGAAATGTATTGATTTCCCTTGGTTTTGACTTTAAAATGTTATGTTTTTCCTTGAAAAATGTTTGTCTAATGATACGGTTTATTTATGATTAATTGCGTGTTCTCCTTATTTATATTATACTATCAACATGATTTCAAAACTCACCTCCTTCGTTGTTTGTGTTTGACTGGCTTGGCCCTGCGTTTGCGAAATCGCAGTTGTTACAGGTTAATGAATCTTAAAGTTCAAGTTGGGAGGAACCCCGCTCTGATAGGTGATACCGGGAATAAGGGTTGTAATTTGTATTTTACTTATTTAATTTGAAACGACTTTTTGTATGAAAACCATATAAGTACTAGTAAGTTTTTAGAATTGAAAAGTAATTATACTTAAATCAAATTTTATGGAGATTGCACTATTTTATAGGAGGAAAAGGTTTAAAGTGTTCATTTTGATTTTTGAGAAACGTGATATTTTAAATTAATTCTCAAAGTTTTTATTCCCTTAAAAACATATTTGCTTTACCTTCTGCGAATTAAAGTTAAAAATTCTATTATAAATTATTATATATTATTTTGGGGTTTAGGGTGTCATATTAAAGTGGTATCAGAGCAGGTTTGTCCAATCAGGCCGAGTGGGTGGAATTTCGATTCAGTGTTAGTCGAATGTCAGTCGTGTCAATTGTGTTTTCTTGAGTAATAATTATTGTCACTAACATGTTATTTTGTTCCTTGTTATATTATTGTGTTAAGTGTTATATGCTTTTGTATTATTATACATATTTTTTAGGTTACTAATTAATTGTTTATTATTTGCTTACCCTGAGTGTGTTATGGATTCTAAATTTCTACCTAAGGGAGTAAATAAAACATGAAATTACTAGTTAAGATTTGAGTTAATTTTAATTGTTGACAAGATTATGTTAGTTACTTGTTGCTTGTTAGTTGTCTACTGAAGTATGATTTTTGCAATCTTGTTTTATGTGAATAGTTGGAAATAATAATTTTGATTGACCATATGTATGTTTGAAGTTATTAATCTCATTCATGTAATCTTAGTTATCGAATGTCAGACCTCACGTGTTAGTTGCTTTAAAGTTCCATTTTCACCCTTAATTAATTTCAAATATTTAGTCTTGATATGAATCTGTTTAAAGTGTTTGATTTAATAACTAATCGATTGAAACATTGATTTCCGTATGAACTATATGTTTAAAACTTCAAGTATTGACTTTTACTAGGTACAAATTATTATTATTTCTGTTGAAACTCAATTTAGAGAAAAAAGGATGCTTTGTTCTAAACTTTGAATTAGATAAGAAATATATCTCTTATGTTTAATGTTTTAATTTTGACAAAAAAAAAAATTCTTATTTTGATTTTATGTTGTCTTGTGTGAAGAAAAAAAAAATTGATTCTAAATTGTGAATGTTAACTTTAAATCACTTGAAAGTGTTGATGGTTGTATTTAGATGAGTAGAGTTTTGATAGTGGTTTTGAAGACAATTTAGAATGTTCGTCATGATTTTATATAGTATGAAATTCATACTAATAGCAATAGTAATTCTTGAATAGTAGAGGTTGGGAGAGCTTAGAATTTTTTTTTTAAATGACATTTTGAAGGATTTAAAATTTACTTATTTTGTAAGATGAAAATAACTTTTATTTGAATTACTCTTGATTATTTTAAAGAAATTAAATTGAGTTGAATTTTTGTTGATTTAAAAATAACAATAATTCTATACTACTGATTTTATTTAATGTTTAAAATAGCTTAAATTTATAGCATGTTTGATAATGTCTTGTTTTTAAGAAAATTAAAAAGAGCTGTTGTTATGTTGCTTAGGGGATGGTGTGAATATTGAAATGTGAGCGTGTTGGGATATTTGTTTGAAATTATTTATTTATTGATTATTATATTATGAACTCATTAGAGTTTAACTTAATGTTAGAGTTTTAGATTTTAAGAACTCATTAGTGATATATGATAGTACTAATTAAAAAAGAAAGGGGGTCAAATGATAAAGTTTCTACTAATTGAGAAAGAGAAGAAAAACAAAGTTTTTAAAAGAATTATCTCAATAGTCAAACTCTTTCTGAAAAGGTATCTAAATTTTGGATTCTATAATCGATGTATTTTATGAGTATAATGTTGTTTTTTTAGTAGAATTATAGTTGTTGTGTTATCATTGTTGAAATGTATATTTGAGTTTAATATGAGAAAGTGACATGTTGTTTGTACATCTTTTCTTGTTACATGAATTAACCTAACAAAATGGTATGTATCGTGTAGAATGGTATGTGTAGAGTGCATCATGTAGATTATGTGTCAAGAGACTACAATTTATTTTACCAATTTTTTTTTCTATGAAATTGCATTTTTGTTAGGGACCCAATTTTTAAGATTAGAACATGCCTCCAAAATCTTTAAAATTGATGGTGTGTTATGCTTTAGACGAATTTTGTGCCTTTATTGAAACTGATGATGTATCTATAGACATGTTGAGTAGTTGGTGTGAGAGGAGACTGTTATTTTGTAGATTTGTCAATTAGTGTAATTCATTATCATAACCAAGTATGCCTTATGCATTGTGTCATGTACACTACTTTAATGTATATAAATATATAATTTTGTTTTTTTTTTGTAAATTTTGAGAAAATAAATTAGAACTATTTTGGAAGTGTTAATTTATTGGAAAACTTTTTATCTATCCATATATATAATTTAAATCTTCTTTCAAAATATAAGTTGAAAATAATAATTTTTATAATGATTAATTATTTAGAAATGTGTTTTTGACGATTAAAGTACGAGAGATTTTAGAAATCTTATAGATTTTTAAAAGAATACATGTGATTTACTTTATTTTTAATTGTATTTAGAAATGTGATTTATTTTTGTTGTTTTTATTTAGACGCGATTTATTGAAAAGTGATTTAAGAAAAAGTTTTGAATTCCCAATGATTTTTTTTTTGTGCTAAATGATTAGTGATACATTTTATAATAATTTAAGTCTAGAAATCAATTTTTAGAATGATGTGTAACCTTTAAAGTGATTTATCTACTACTCGATTCAATTTGGTTTGGTAGCTTTTTGTGTCTTCTAGTAAATAATTATTTATCCTATCTGCCACTTGGAAATCTATGTTTTAGTTTATTGTAACCTTTAAGTGAAGAGGATTATTTCAAAAGAAAATATAATCGTGATCAATTTGGAGCAATTAGAGTTCTATGAGGATAGGTTACATTGTTTGAGTTATGAGATGAACGTAAAATTTTGGTGCTAATTTTTGGATTAGTAATGTGAATGTTATATGATTATGTAAATATGAAATTGTTTGTGTTTTAAGTGTTCTAATTGTTGGAAATTAGTGTATATCGTTAGAGTAGTAGAGATCATCTAAAAGTGAAATAGCTCTATATTTCTTGAATCGGATTATTGATTATATATTGATGTAAGTGTTGTTGTTACTACTTGTAAATTACAAGTAAATTATTGTGAATGTGTAATTAAGTAAGTTTTTAACTTGAGGTAAGGAGTAGGAGTTGTGGCGCCGCCTTCGCACTCCTGAACCACGTTAAAAATATTTTTAATTATCCATGTTTGAATTTGAATGACTGCAGTTATAGTTACCTTAAGTAGTTGACTACATGAGTTGGAGGGATTAGCTACCCCGATGACTCATCGTCGATAAAAGAGGCAACGATAACTCATTATTTTGTTATAAGTACCTTTTAATTTTATTCTTGGAATAGTTGAAAAACATGTTCATCACTTATGTAAATTATGTGAATTTAATTATTAAATATATGTTATTATGAAATAGTATCTCTATCATTGATTTTTTTTCTTTCTTCTTGATTATATATGAAGTATGTTTTATAGAGTGATTGATTGTAAATCTATTATAATGTTAGAAAGTTGTTAGATATGTTTAATATTCTAAAAAATTGCTCTCTTTGTCAAACTTAAGTTAAATTTGTTGAATGTTTGGGGATATGATCTAAACTTTATTTTAAGGAGTAAAACTTGTAATATTTTATTTGAAAGAAATAGTTGGGATTGACAATATACTTCGAAGGTGTTTCATTTAACCCAAATGAACTAAGTTATTATTAACTAAATCTATATGTTTGTGTTATATGTAAATTATAGTGAGTAACTCTGTGATATTTTCTTTCATTATTGAGTGAAAAATGTGATATGTGTTTAATTGATTTATAGTGTCATGTTAGCCTATCATGCTAAGTTAATTGGTTTTGACATATTGTGCTTGAATGACTAGTGAGTGCCTTAAAAACGCTTATAGACTAAGTTTGAATCTTGAGGGTGGTAAGTTAGATACTAGTTCACTCACCACAAATTTCGAGGACGAAATTTCTTTTACGAGGGGAGAATTGTAACACCCCGAATTTTATAATAAACTATTTTATTAATTACATATTATTTAGATAAATAATTTGGTGTTAAAATTATTTTAGATATATGTTAATTAGTTTTATGATTAATTTTATTTATATGTATGTTTTCTATTATGTGTTAATATGTACGTATTTGACTAAATGAGTGATATAAATAATAAACATTATAATTTTCTTATAGTTTCCTAAAAATAATAGTATTTTATGGTATATATATATAAAAAAAGATTTTATGAGATTTTACTTGTACGCGTGCGTAATTTATGTGAAATCTTCTTAGATGTTCGAATGATGTTATTTGGGCACGTAATTATATTTCGATTATTTATAACTATTTCTATTTTTAGTTATTTATTTTTCTGAATAGTTATATTGAGATAATAATACTATTGTGTTTAATTTCCTTTATTTTTATATACTTGTTATGACATTGTGATTTTATATATATTTATTATGATTTAGTAACTGATATAAAGTGTTGATGTTATATTTATTTATTTTATAATTTCAAATACTCTCTAATGATGATAGTATTTTAATATGAGTATTTGAAAAGAAAAAAAAAGGGATAATTATAGTGATTTACTTGAATATGAGAATCTTAATTATTAATGTATTTATTAATTACTTTATTTTATAAAATATTTGTTTCGAAATATTAATAATATTGCGCTTAATTTCTTTATATGTGTGCTTGTCAAGTTGTGCCTATTTTATACATATTTAATTGATTTAGTGGCTTATATAAAATATTGATGTTATATTTTTTTATTATAATTTTAACTATTCTCATAATATAATAATCTTTTGATTTGATATTTTGAAATATATTATTTTAGTGGAAAATAAATAAATTAAAATAAGTATGTAATTAGGTGGGTTTTGTGAAAAAAATAAAATAAAATAGAGTCCAATAAGTTAGGATAACAATAACTAATATGTTAAAAAAAAAAAATCAAATATACCCTAACATACGCTACAGTAGACCAAATTGAAAGAAGCAGCCGCACCTTCACATAATAGGAAGAAAAAATTGATACCGATGAACGATAACTGTTCCAGAAAATTTTCTCCGTTCTCGTCCAAATTTCAGTATGTTGTTTTATTCATTTAGGTAGTCAAATAAACATACTTCCTCAGATTTTTAACCATCACAATTTCTCTCTAAAATACCTGATTTCTCCGTTTATAAAATTCCTTATTTTGCATCGTTCTTCTTCACCGTAAGACCGATTTGAGTGAAACCAACGCCAAAACGATCGTGTGAAAAGTGGCTATATTATCTACTCATTGGTTTTCTGATTTATGGTAATTTTCTTTGACCGAATTTCGAATTTAGTTTTTAGAGTAGTTTCTCATAATTTATTTTTGACGTTTACCCATAAACTTTCGAGTTAGATCAATTGAAGGATAAAGAGTCAAAGAACAAAGGCTGTTTGCTCGTGGAATCTTATTCGTGTCTAAAAGCGTCAAAATAAGGTAAGGGGTGAGAAAGCGTTTGAATTCATGAGTGTAATATATTGTGAGATGAACGGGAAAACCGTATTTCCCAACTATTCATCCGGGGCTTGCTACGTACGACAATTGTGAGATTGATTAAAATATAGAATAGAAATATTTGTAAGGTGTTGATTGATTTAATTTCTTTAAATGTGTGGTATTTGATTTTATTGTGATATTAAGTGTCGAATTAATTTTATGTATATGTTTGATTAGATGAGTTTATGTGATATGATGATAAAAGATGGATGTGTTGTGATAATTTTATGTGATGATGATGATGTATGAATAATAATTGCGATTTCATAAATTTGTGATAAGTTTATGTGATGAGTTATGTAATGATGATGATGTGTGATTTATAATAGTGATGTTATGAATTTGTGATGAAAATATTGAAGTAACCCCTGATGAAATGATTCTGATTCCAATTTGTGTTTGAGATGACGGTCTTAATGGAGTATCATAGGCCAACGAGGGGAGAAAATAAATATTGTGAATTTGTGAAGTGGAGATTACTTTGTCATCATATAGGTAGGGCCTGACAAGCCTAGTGATTCTGGGGAAGTACAACAGAATTGAGCCTGATCGTGGCGGTCTGCTGTTGAGCCTTAAGGCAAGATTGTTAGACCTTGGATGTATTCGGGTGGGGAATTCCTAGGTGACTTGGAGGTAGCACTCCAAATGTCGGGAGCTACCATGCAACACACGTTTACCTCGACTGTCGCGTATATGTGTCTCGGGTTGAGTTGAGGGGATCTATGAGGACAGGGCCAATTTGAATTGTCCGTCCACCGGGATGGTGGCATAGTATCATGGCCTCCTAACCAATTACTTCAGAGTTAGAATGGTACCACATTGTGAAGTAGAGTCTAAGCTCATGCATATCATTGCATTTTTGTGTGATTGTTTATTGTGATTAATATATATTGTGTGCGATGATAATTTCGTAGATGATTTGATGTTATTGTGAAATGTATTGATTTCCCTTGGTTTTGACTTTAAAATGTTATGTTTTTTCTTGAAAAATGTTTGTCTAATGATACGGTTTATTTATGATTAATTGCGTGTTCTCCTTATTTATATTATACTATTAACATGATTTCAAAACTCACCTCCTTCGTTGTTTGTGTTTGACTGGCTTGGCCCTGCGTTTGCGAAATCGCAGTTGTTACAGGTTAATGAATCTTAAAGTTCAAGTTGGGAGGAACCCCGCTCTGATAGGTGATACCGGGAATAAGGGTTGTAATTTGTATTTTACTTATTTAATTTGAAACGACTTTTTGTATGAAAACCATATAAGTACTAGTAAGTTTTTAGAATTGAAAAGTAATTATACTTAAATCAAATTTTATGGAGATTGCACTATTTTATAGGAGGAAAAGGTTTAAAGTGTTCATTTTGATTTTTGAGAAACGTGATATTTTAAATTAATTCTCAAAGTTTTTATTCCCTTAAAAACATATTTGCTTTACCTTCTGCGAATTAAAGTTAAAAATTCTATTATAAATTATTATATATTATTTTGGGGTTTAGGGTGTCACAATGTGCAAATATGGGAATTGTGAGATTAGAATGTGGAATAGAAATATTTATAAGGTGTTGATTGATTTAATTCCATTGAATGTGTGTTATTTGATATTATTGTGATATTTGATTTATTTTTGTTAAATGTGTGATATTTGATATTATTGTGATATTGGATGTTGAATGAATTTGGTGCATATGTTGGATTAGATGAGTTTATGTGATGTGATAATAAAATATGTGTGCATTGTGATAATTTTATGTGATGATGATGATGTATGAATAATAATTGTGATTTCATAAATTTGTGATGATTTATGTAATGATGATGATATGTGATTTATAATAGTGATGTTATGAATTTATGATGAAAATATTGAAGTAACCCCTGATGAAATAATTTTGATTCCAATTTGTGTTTGATATTACGGTCTTAATGGAATATCCTAGGCCAACGAGGGGAGAAAATAAATATTGAAAATTTGCGAAGTGGAGATTATTTTGTCATCATATAGGTAGGGCCTGACAAGCCTAGCGATTTTGGGGAAGTACAACTGAATTGAGCCTGATCGTGGCGGTCTACTGTTGAGCCTTAAGGCAAGATTGTTAGACCTTGGAGGTATTCGGGTGGGGAATTCCTAGGTGACTTGGAGGTAGCACTCCAAATGTCGGGAGCTACCATGCAACACACGTTTACCTCGACTGTCGCGTATATGTGTCTCGGGTTGAGTTGAGGGGATCTATGAGGACAGGGCCAATTTGAATTGTCCGTTCACCGGAATGGTGGCATAGTATCATGGCCTCCTAACCAAGTACTTCAGAGTTAGAATGGTACCACATTGTGAAGTAGAGTCTAAGCTCATGCATAACATTGCATTTTCTTGTGATTAATATGTGTCGTGTGCGATAATAGTTCTTCTTAGATGATTTGATGTTGTAGTGAAATGTATTGACTTTCCTTGAGTGGTTTTGACTTTATAATGTTATGTTTTTCTTTGAAGAATGTTTGTCTAATGATACGGTTTATTTAGAATTAATTGCGTGTTCTCCTTACTTACATTATACTATTAACATGATTTCAAAACTCACCTCCTTCGTTGTTTGTGTTTGACTGGCTTGGCCCTACGTTTGCGAAATCGCAGTTATTACATGTTAATGAGTCTTGAAGTTCAAATTTGGGAGAAGCCCCGCTCTGATAGGTGATACCGGGAATGAGAGTCATAAGTTGTATTTTTATTTGTTTAATTAGAAACAACTTTTGTATGAAACCTTATAACTAGTCAATTTTTAGAAATAAATTAATAAATTCTAGTTAAATCAAATTTTAAGATGATTGCACTATTTTGGAGGAAAAAGTTTAAAGTGTTCATTTTGAATTTTGAAGAATGTGATATCTCAAATTAATTATAATTTCTTTTTATTCCCTTGAAAACGTATTTGCTTTACCCGCTGCCAATTAAAGTAAAAAAATTCTATTTTAAATTATTATATATTATTTTGGGGTTTAGGGTGTCACACATTGGTTCTCCTATGATAGGATACCCAAGTTGCCTCAAGGCCAATACTAGATTATAATTCACACAACCTCTAGTCCCCATAAGCGGCACATTAGGGAATGTTCCACATTGGTATATTACCTCTTTTACCTCTCGCCATCTCGCATACCATCGAACTGTTTTTTCATTAAGATCTACCAACGTTTGAGCCCATTCTCGATCATCCTTTATGTCAACACAACAGTTCTTGAAATCATTGATAGGGCAACACTTTTGGCACCCACTATCTAACATATGATTCACCAACCAGACGTACAAAACCGGTAAACAACACAAAATTCGTTTGCCTTTTTTTTTCATGACAGTAGTTAAGTGTATAGTACACATCAGCGAGGACGGCTGTTGTAGGATTTTCTCCTCTATTCTTCAAGGCTAGGAAGACATCGATTGCTGCTAAATCAATGATTTCTTCATCACTCGGGAATAGAACAACTCCATAGATGGTGAGAGCTAGCACCTCCATAAAAGCACTCCAATCTTGGGCTATAGCTAAATGATGTGCTCTTTTCTCAAAAAAACTTCTTAGGAAACCAGAAGTCCCTTTCTTCTTTTGGCTAATCAATATTTACTCTTCAACCCTTAGTATCTCAACTATTTTGGTTGTGGATGGATAATTCCCCATGTAACGATAAGGTTTCCCTTTTTCTAGGGAGTAGCCTAAAATTGGTTCAAACTCTTCCAAAGTAGGCGCAAGTTGGAAGTCTTGAAAAGTGAAGCATCTCAAAGGAGAGTCGTAGAATTGAGACAAAGCGGTAATAGCCCCTATTTGTACATCCACATCCAATAAATCAAGAATCTTTCCATGTTTCTTAGTAAACGTTGACTGATGATTAAGTTCCAACAAACTACGAAGTTCTTTTAAACTGTCAACCTGAGGCTTTTTGGCTTTCACATTCATAGTTTTCCTTAGCATTGGGGTTGCAGTTTCATTGTTGGATCCCACTTTTAATCAAAGATATCCACACCCTAGCTTTGAATTCAATGGTTCTCTAATGGACCTACATAAAAATGAATGATTATGAAAAATGTATGGTGTTGAAAATAATTTTTAATGCATGAAAGGAATGCATGGTACTAAAAAAATTTAACTTTAACATTAACGATGAAAGCTACTTGCATTGATGCAATAAAAAAAAAATTGAGAGGTATACTAACGTCGAATGGTGGACAAAAAAATAAAAATAATAAATAAAATAAAATAAAAATAATAAAAATAAAAAATAAAAAAAATCTGCCATTTAAAAGCAAGAAAGCTAGGATATGACTTAGATGCATTCTAACCAAAATTAGAGAAATTTTAAAGTCTATAAGCTTCTAAATTCGTGAATTCTTTCCTGGGCAGGTTCTATAGTCCTAAAATTCATTGGTCTCTAGAGCCAAGTACTCGTATTGAAACATCACTACAAATAGGAAGTACATCCAAAATGTAGGTATTTTCAATGGAGTCACACTGTAGACGAGATTTTCGCAATAACCAAATAGGATGTACATCCAATATGATTACCACTAAACCCTAACTAAACTTAAGTTTTACTCAGGCCCGGGTATAGGGTCTCACTCATAAGTGTGTGTGTAAGTGAATGTGTAGTGTATGAAGAGAATCACAATCCAATAAACGATGTAAAATACTCAACACACACATATAAATATATATATATATATAAAGATAATGACTACAAGAAAATAATTAATACACAATAAAGGCATAAAGTAAAGAAAATGAAAGGAGAAATATATATAAAACAAGTCAAAAAAATTTTTGCACAATTAATTATGTTAGGTTTGACTCTCTAACAGTCCCCAGTGAAGTCGCCAGCTGTCGCGACCTAAAATTTCGAGCGTTTCTCGAATTCAATGGAGTTACCACCAAAGTTTATTTTAAAATAGGGAAAATATTGGAAAACCCTTAAAAATAAAAATAAAATAAAATAATGGTCTTTTAAACCAAATTTTGAGTTCGGGAGTCGATTATGCGTAGGGAAGGTATTAGCACCCTACGACATCCGTTAAAAAAACGGTTACCAATAATTAATTGTGCAAAATTAATATTAACTTAAATATATTTATTTCTCCTTTTTTAAAATGCAAACATAATATTTCTATGAAAATAATCTAATGATTAATATATGTTTAAAATATAGAGAAAAAAAAGTTTTTGTTATTATGCTTGACAAGAGTGCGATCTTGCTCCTACGTATCTCCCGGTGCGATGGAGAAATCAAAGCTACGTAGTTCTTGGGTAGAAAATGCGGATGCGTTGATTATTTTTAAAGAAGATTTGTTTTATTGTTGATAAAAAAAAGTTGTTTTGAAAAAGAATTTGTTTAATTTAAATAATAATTTGAAATGCAAGCATTAAGACTATCTAGTCGTACAACTCGTGTCTCAAAAAATTTAAAGAGTAAAAAGATGTCACATCTAATTTAACCCTTTTAAGAATATTTTTATCATTTTTTATTTTAAATATTAAGTTTTAAAAATATCAAGTAGTATAAAAGGTATCTCGAAAAATTTAAGGAGTAAAAAGATGTCGCATCTAATTTAATCCTTTTAAAATATTTATTTTTTTAGTTTTAAATATTAAGTTTGAAAAATATCAAGTAGTATAAATGGTATCTCGAAAAATTTAAGGAGTAAAAAAATCTCGCATCTAATTTAATCATTTTAAAAATATTTATTGTTTTAGTTTTAAATATTAAGTTTTAAAAATATCAATCAATACAACTTGTATTTCAACAACTCAAAGATTAAAAGATGTCGCACCTAATTAATCTGATTTTTTTAAATAAATAAAAAAATTAAATTAATTTACTTACGAAAAACGAGTTTTAGAATTTTTAAGTTATACAACTTGTGTCTTAACAACTCAATGATTAAAAGATGTCGCATCTAATTAAACAGATTTTTAAATAAATAAAAAATTAAATTAATTTACTTATAAAAACGAGTTTAGAATTATTAAGTTATACAATTTGTGTCTTAAAAAAAACCAAGGAGTAAAAAAATGTCACATCAAATCTAATCCTTTTAAGAATATTTTATTCTTTGTAATTTTTTTTATACCAACAATCATTATTATTTTTTTAAGAAAGATAAACTACAAATTTAAACCAAACAGTAAACTAGAATCATACTAAAAATATTTTTGACAAAGTAAACAAAATTTAAAGAAGAAGAAAAAAAAACAAAAATTAACAAGTGGGCCTAAGTGTAGAAATTGGTCTATTTAGTAACAATAACAAGCCTTTTAATAAATAAAAATATGATAAGAATAAAAATAAATAAATGAAATAGATATTATATAAAAGAAAAATAAGGAAAACCCTAAATCAACCTAAGGCTGATGAGAGGAAAATAAAAGGGAGGGAGTCGGCTGGTGTATACTTGCAAGGGACAAAGAGGATGCTTCATTTTTTAAAAGAAAACAAATAAGAGAGAAAGAAAAGGGTAGGCAGAAAGAATACCAAGCAAAAATGAGTTAAGCACTGTGATGGTGATTCGAAGGTGATCACGATGGTGGAGCGACGACAAAGATCGTTATGGCGGTGTGAACGCCTTACCGGCAACGCTCGCGGTGGCTCGTCGGAGTTCGAAGTTGACGGCGGTTGTTGGAGATTTGCGAAGGATGATGGAGGTAGTGATGTATGTGTGTTTCTTCCTCTATATATTTTTTCTCTAATCTTTCTTTGATTGTTTCTTTTCTGTTTGAGAAAGAAAACTAACTCTTTCCTCTTTGTTTTCTTCTGTTTTTTTTTTATTTTTCTCAGAAGAAGAAGAATAAACCTCCCCCTTTTGAATTTTTTGTCTCAATTTATAGTTAAAACGGTGAATGTTAATGTTTATTAGATAAATCTGAACTATGTATTTTGTATTGTTTTTTAACTGGATTTTGTATTGCTTTGTAACAAAATTTAAGCAATGTATGATTAAAGGAAAGTAATCTTCTACCTATCTATTCTATTGAGTGTGCATTACAAATAATTTCTTTATTAAGCTAAAAAATAAAATCAGATGACTCAAATAACTAGTCTGTAGCATGTTTATAATAGGGAGCTTAATAAAACCACGAAAATAAAAGAATACATGATTTTGAAACAACATTCAAAATGAATTCAAAATGAAGATGATGTGTGTTGTTGAGATGTTGTGTTGGTGTTTTGTGTTGCTTTACGGTTGATGTGCGTTAATGTGCCAGGGAACAGGTTGCGTGAACAGGCTGTTGTGGCAGACATGGCAGGGCAGGGCAACATAGGGCTAACCAAATGAAAATCAAAAATTGGCATTCTTACTAACCAAATAAAATTGTAAAATAAAAATGTTGCATCAGATTTTCTTTTTTAGATTTTTTTTGATAATAATTAAACATATCATTATATACTTTAGAGTTATTTTTAGCTAATCGGACAAAATTGAGGTGCTACAACCATCACAAGAAAATGCAATGTTATGCATGAGCCTAGACTCTACTTCACAATGTGGTACCATTCTAACTCTGAAGTACTTGGTTAGGAGGCCTGATACTATACCACTATCCCGGTGGACGGACAATTCAAATTGGCCATGTCCTCATAGATCCCCTCAACTCAACCCTTGACACATATACGCGACAATCGAGGTAAACGTGTGTTGCATGGTAGCTCCCGACATTTAGAGTGCTACCTCAAAGTCACCTAGGAATTCCCCACTCGAATACCTCCAAGGTCTAACAATCTTGCCTTAAGGCTCAACAGTAGACTGCCACGATCAGGCTCAATTCAGTTGTACTTCCCCGGAATTTCTAGGCTTGTCAGGCCGTACCTATATGATGAAAAAATAATCTCCACTTCATAAATTCTCAATATTTATTTTCTTCCCTCGTTGGCCTATGATACTCCATTAAGACTATCATCTCAAACACAAATTGGAATCACAATTATTTCATCAGAGGTTACTTCAATCTTTTCATCGCCAATTCATAACATCACTGTTATAAATCACACATCATCATCATTACATAACTCATCACGAATTTAGAGCATCACTATCATCAATCGTACCTCATCACATAAACTTATCACAAATTTATGAAATCACAATTATTATTCATACATCATCATCATCACATAAAATTATCACAACACATCCATCTTTTATTATCATATCACATAAACTCATCTAATCAAACATATACATAAAATTAATTCGACACTCAATATCACAATAACATTAAATACCGCACATTTAAAGAAATTAAATCAATCAACACCTTACAAATATTTCTATTCTATATTTTAATCTCACAATTTCCATATTTGCACATTAATTAATTTATCACTCAAAGGGCTACTGCCGTACGTAGCAAGCCCCGGATGAATCGTTGGGAAATACGGTTTTCCCGTTCATTTCATAATATATTACACTGATGAATTCAAACGTTCTCTCACCCCTTACCTTATTTCGACGCTTTTACACACGAATAAGATTCCACGAGCAAACATTCTTTGTTCTTTGAGTCTTTGTCCTTCAATCGATCAAAAATCAAAAAACCAATCGGTGGATAATATAGCCACTTTTCGCAAGGTCGTTTTAGCGTTGGTTTCACTCAAATCGGAGTTACGGTGAAGAAGAACGATACAAAATAAGGAATTTTATAAACGGAGAAGTCAGGTATTTTAGAGAGAAATTGGGATGGTTAATAATCTAAGGAAGTATGTTTATTTGACAAGCTAAATGAATAAAACAACATACTGAAATTTGGACGAGAACGGAGAAAATTTTCTGGAACAGTTATCGATCACCGGTGCCAAATGATAGGTGGGTTGTTGTTGTGGCGGATGTTGAAGCTCCCTTTCTTATTTTTTTTAGGGTTCAAATGGGTCAAGTCCATTGGTCTCCTTATTTATTTTATGCTTTACTACTATTATGTTTATTTTGCTAAAACAAAATTAATTGTTACTTAATCTCATTTTTAATACTCTTCCAAACATCATTAAATTTTCAAAACATTACTAATATTTCATAACTAATATATGACAAATTAGAGTAATTAAAATAAGTAACCTTTAAAAAAAATACATATTATTAACAACCCAAACTCTCATATTCAAATTAGTCACTATAATTATACTTATTTTTCAAAATACTCACGTTATAATAATACTATCATTAGAGAATAGTCAAAATTATAAAATAAATAAATATAACAACAATATTTTATGTTAAATACTAAATCATAATAAATATATTATAAAATCACAATTCCAAAATAAGTATATAAAAATAAAGAATATCAAACATAATATTACTACTATCTCAAGATAATTATTTATAAAATAAATAATT
>JBBPBP010009779.1:67840138-67850160 GCA_037974735.1 Cicer chorassanicum
AAATAAATAAATATAACAACAATATTTTATGTTATTTACCAAATCATAATAAATATATATATAAAATCACATTTCCAAAATAAGTATATAAAAATAAATAAAATCAAACATAATATTACTACTATCTGAAAATAATTATTTATAAAATAAATATTTAAAATAAGATATATTTAGAAATAATTAAATATAATTAAGTGCACATACATTTAATATTAGTCAAACACACGAGAAAATATCATATTAATTACCAACTCACATATACACGTAAAATCTCCTAAATCTTATTCTTTAAAATATTTACACTAATATACTATTATTTTTAGAAAAATATATAAAATAATAAAATATAACATTTATTATTCATATAACATTTATTATTCATATAACATATTTGGTCAAATATGTACAAGATTAGCACATCATAGAAAACACACCTATAAAGAAAATTAATCATAAAACCAATCAACATATATTCCAAAATAATTTTAACACCAAATTAATTATCAAAAATCTTATTTAATTAATAAAATAGTTTATTATAAAATTTGGAGTGTTACACATGGACCAGTTATCTAGTTTGAACATGAATAGGAATCAAAATTGGATAACTCTAGAGCACAATCGAAGTTTCATAACATGGTTAAAAAATCACAAAAAGTCAAAGTTTGATGTAGACCCCGGATCAATTTCACAGAGATTGAGGTGACTAGCAAATGGTCCGAGTTTACATGTCTTTTCTTACACCGGTTATGTAATTAACGACTACACATTTTATACCAATGAACAAGATGATCAAACCACTATGCAAAATAGCGGAGTCACTCTTGTAACCGAAGCGATGCATATCTCAAGTGCAAAAGAGAAGAACCCAGTATATGCAAATCTATCATATTTTGGGGTTATCGAGCGCATATGGGAGCTAGACTACACAATGTTTCGTGTTCGCATATGTAACACCACGATTTTTAACAGCGCGAGTGTATTTTTTTTTCAAAACAAATTGATAAAATACCAAGTTAAATCCATAAATGAAGAAAATACTCTTTGATAAAATATTTTAAGTCGTAACACAAACGACAAAGTCATAATTAATTACAAACAGCGGAAATAGTTTTTGGAACGAAAATCCAGAATATCCAAGTAAAATACACATCGAATAAAATAATCTGTTTCAAATACATAAGTTCCCTTTCTACAACCACAACCTCTAAATAAGAAAGGGAAATAAAATTCTTAATTAGAACCCTAAGCTGATCATTAATCTATCTGAGGGTGACTGGGTACTGAGAATCCACGAGCGACATCAAGCCCCACTAAGAAATTTAAACCAAGGCTCTGATACCACAATGTAACACCCCGATTTTTTAAAAGCACGAGCGTATTTTTTTTTTATTTTTTAAATAAATCGATAAAAATCCCAAGTTAAATCCATAAATAAAGAAAATACTCTTGGATAAAATATTTGAGTCGTAACACCACGACAAAGGTTATCATTAATTACGACAATGGAAATGGTTTTGGACAAAAATCCAAAGTGTCCAAGTAAAATATACACAGACTAAAATGCTTTGTTTCGAATACACAAGTTCCCTTTTTACAACAAAAACTTTGAAATAGGAAAAGGAAAATAAATAAAATTCTTGATTACAACCCTAAGCTGATCATTAATCTATCTGAGGGTGACTGTGTACTGAGATTCCACGAGTGGCAACATGCCCCACTACTTCCGGTTACAAAACCAACCCATCGGTATGTCACGCCTTAGATCGACCTTGTTTCTCATCTGAGGGCAAAGCCCAGATTTCCACAAAAGTTGTAAAGGGTCACCAACCGAAATTAACAAATACCACATATCATTCAATTTTAAATGCACAAAATCACCTTTCAACTTAGCATGCATCTAGAAAGGGTTTGCATATGTTAAACATGCATAAACAAGGTTGAAAAATGAAGTTTTGGACCAAACAGCACTGTTGTACTCGAATACACCCTATGTGTAGTCGAATACACTTGCGAAAACAGCAGAAAAATAGCAAAAACAGCACTGACAGCACTACTGTATTCGAATACAGCCTGTCTGTATTCGAATACAGCATTCCATTCAACTGTATTCGAATACAGCACCTTGTGTATTCGAATACACTTCAAAAAAATCAAGTCAGTAGCTAATTTAATGATCTGTATTCGACTACAACACATGTGTAGTCGAATACACCTGTCAAAACAGCAGAAAATCAGTTTTTAACCCTTTCAAAAACATTCCAACACTTCCAATACCAATTCAATCAATCACAAACACCAACACAGTACAAATCACTCGTCACAATCAAGTACGCATATACAAACATCATAACATGTCAAACGTGACTCACATGCCAAGCACCCTAATGCAATGCATATATGCCAATGCACATGATTCTGGAATATCAACAAAACCCTCCTCGAAGGGGCGTAAATCATAATTGTACAGCCTCTCACAGACTAGTACTAATTACCAAGGTGCAGTCTCTCACAGGCTAGCACGATTCACTAATGTGCAACCTCTCACAGGTTAGCACGACGCGATAATCCATGTAAGGGTAAGATGAACCATCCAATCACGTGGAATCATCCCCTATATGGATAAGATGAACCATCCAATCACGTGGAATCATCCCGAGGCCCATCCGGTCACCACTATCACCGACGCGATAATCCCCGTAAGGATAAGATGAACCATCCAATCACGTGGAATCATCTCGTGGCCCATCCGGTCACCACCATCACCGACGCAATAATCCCCGTAAGGATAAGATGAACCATCCAATCACGTGGAATCATCTCGTGGCCCATCCGGTCACCATTATCACCATTTACTATGAAATGCATGAGCATACTCTGACTCTCGACAACACAATCATTAAGTAAATGCAGCTATTAAAAGATTCTCCATTTTTAATGCTCATTTAACACTAATAATTCACAAATTTAACACAGAGCATACTCAACGCATACAATCCTCAAATCACATGAAATTGAATTCACAAATCATATTGAATTCAAATCACCACATACACAATCTCATCAATTCATTTCACACCAAATCAAAATTCACACATAAATTGCATTTATTCAAAACCCCACATCTTCAAACATCAAGCATTTCTTAACATTCATAAAATCACCCATAAACATATCAACCACGCCAAGTAAAAATCACCATCACCCACACCTCAAAACTCATTAAATTCAATTTCACCATTTTCCCACAAAATGCATTCAAATTCATTTCTCACAACATCTCACCTCAAACCCACAAAATTTATTTTCCAAACATTTTCAACCATAATGCCCAAATCAAAACTCAAAATCGTTAAACATAAACCACCAAATTTCTTTTCCAAAACTCACATAAATCCCATTAAATTCTGTTTCCCCAAATTCACACATAACCTCATCAAAACAAACCCCACAAATACACATATAGAGTCCTATATGCAATCTAAAAATTTGGAAGGAGCCCTTACCTCGACAGTACCTCGAACGACCGTTTATGGCACCGCGATCAAATTCCGGTAAAATTCCCGCTTCGCACAGAGCTGCGAAAATTTGTTTCCAAGCACCGCAACGTGATCACGATCAACTTTCTCTTCAGTCGCGTCGCGAGATAAAGCTTAGATCTAGGTGATATGTGAGGTTTTGTGTTTGGCAATTTTGAAAACCACCAACACTTTGTTGCGAAGCAAGGAAAGAAAGAAAGAAAAGATGAACGCGAGGCAGGGAGTGATTTTTGCTTCTCTGTTTCTAATCATTTCTCTCACATATATATATACATACTAACTTACTAACTATATATAAATATTACTAACTCACCAACCAATATATATATATATATATATATATATATATATATAAACCAAACCAACAAATATCTGAATACTCTTACACACATCACCTCACTCACATCTCAACTATTTTGATAAAAATATTTACTCTCGTTGCAACTCATTTGACAGATAAAATTTTCAGCAACTAGAGATATTTTTAACAAAACTACCCGGTAATAAATTTTCCGCAACGTAATTAAATTATTTCTCGCCAAATAATTTAAAACGAGACCCACAAAATATTTATGGCATTTTAACATCCAAAATACCAATAAAACTGGCTAAAAAGCCTCATAATTCAACATGAAAGCACCCGAAAATACAAAAAGTACATTTTAAAATTAAGGTATTCCACCAAACGTCTAGTTGCCCTTGATAAGGTATGTTTAATTAATTGAAATGTATGTTTAATTGATATGTATATTTAATTGCTGATTTTTTTAATTGCTGATTTTTTCCGCTGTTAACTTTAATTTTACATTTATTTAGATTCAAACAAAGTCTAAAGGGAATGATAAGAAGATTCCAAGAAACGAGTCAGTCACATCGCCAAAAAAGGTTTGTCACACTTATTCTGTAAGGTTTGTCATTTTTTCAGTTTCAATAAACTAACAAACTGATTAACCATATTTTTTTCAGATTCAATCTAATAAACCACCCGCACAGCAAGCCAACAATCCAGCTGCCGCACCACAACAGGATGTCCGTAGTAAAAATAAAGCTGACAAACTTCAAAAATTGGAGGGTAATAAAGCTAGCAAACTGCAAAAGCTGGAGGGTAATAAAGCGGCCAAAGTTGCTGCTCAAAAACAGGATCGCGGAAAATTAGTTGTTGCTCCTGCTCCTAAAATAAGTCAGCCACGCCTTGTAACGCCCCAGATTTCGTATTAAAATATTTTAATAATATTATGATGCTCTAGATTTTTTATTAAAATATTTTAGTAATATTATGACGCTCTAGAATTATTATTTAAATATTTTAGTAATATTATGACCCCCTAGATTTCTTATTAAAATATTTTAGTAATATTATGATAAATTATTACTATAAGTGTGTTGTTGTGGTGTAATAACTTCTATGTGGTTGTCTTATGTGTTGGTCTTATGTGTTTGTCTTAAATCTTTCTGACTTCAAAAACAAAGAACTTGCACATATCACTTTGTTTAATTTAACTAATTTATTTTTTTGACATGTTTTATTTGGTTATTTCATAGTTCATGTTATTATTATTCCTTGATACAACATACACTATTATTATTAGCATACTGGTTTTAGCATACTACGTTGAGTTTAAATAAATAAATAATTTAAATTTGTTTAACATCCAAAGACTTTAGTTATTCTAATTATAATTTAAAATTGCTACAGTGTTCATTGCATTGTAAAATTTTAAGATAGCATATACTGCATTTATATATATGTGCCTACAGTTTAAAAGGAACATATATATAATTTCAAATATCACGTTTCTCAAAAATCAAAAGGAACACTTTAAACTTTTTCCTCCTATAAAATAGTGCAATCTCCATAAAATTTGATTTAAGTATAATTACTTGATTCAATTCTAAAAACTTACTAGTACTTATATGGTTTTCATACAAAAAGTCGTTTCAAATTAAATGAGTAAAATACAAATTACAACCCTTATTCCCGGTATCACCTATCAGAGCGGGGTTCCTCCCAACTTGAACTTCAAGATTCATTAACCTGTAACAACTGCGATTTCGCAAACGCAGGGCCAAGCCAGTCAAACACAAACAACGAAGGAGGTGAGTTTTGAAATCATGTTAATAGTATAATATAAATAAAGAGAACACGCAATTAATCATAAATAAACCGTATCATTAGACAAACACTTTTCAAGAAAAAACATAACATTATAAAGTCAAAACCAAGGGAAATCAATACCTTTCACAATAACATCAAATCATCTATGAAATTATCATCGCACACAATACATATTAATCACAACAAACAATCACACAAAAATGCAATGATATGCATGAGCTTAGACTCTACTTCACAATGTGGTACCATTCTAACTCTAAAGTACTTGGTTAGGAGGCCATGATACTATGCCACCATTTCGGTGGACGGACAATTCAAATTGGCCCTGTCATCATAGATCCCCTCAACTCAACCCGAGACACATATATGCGACAGTCGAGGTAAACGTGTGTTGCATGGTAGCTCCCGACATTTGGAGTGCTACCTCCAAGTCACCTAGGAATTCCCCACCCGAATACCTCCAAGGTCTAACAATCTTGCCCTAAGGCTAAACAGCAGACCGCCACGATCAGGCTCAATTCAGTTGTACTTCCCCGAAATCGCTAGGCTTGTCAGGCCCTACCTATATGATGACAAAATAATCTCCACTTCACAAATTCTCAATATTTATTTTCTCCCCTCGTTGGCCTATGATACTCCATTAAGACCGTCATCTCAAACACAAATTGGAATCACAATTATTTCATCAGGGGTTATTTCAATATTTTCATCACAAATTCATAACATCACTATTACAAATCACATATCATCATCATTACATAACTCATCACAAATTTATGAAATCACAATTATTATTCATACATCATCATCATCACATAAAATTATCACAATGCACACATATTTTATTATCACCTCACATAAACTCATCTAATCCAACATATGCACTAAATTCATTCGACATCCAATATAACAATAATATTAATTATCACACATTTAACAAAAATAAATCAAATAACACACATTCAATGGAATTAAATCAATCAACACCTTATAAATATTTCTATTCCACATTTTAATCTCACAATTCTCATATTTGCACATTAATTAATTTATCACTCAAAGGGCTACTGCCGTACGTAGCAAGCCCCGGATGAATCATTGGGAAATACGGTTTTCCCGTTCATCTCAAAATATATTACACTCATGAATTCAAATGCTCTCTCACCCCTTACCTTATTTTGACGCTTTCTCAAACACAAAAATCAACAGCGACTGCATATCTTCAACGTACAGCGAGTGAATTCGAATAAAAGGGGAGTTCACAAAATCGTCGAGACGTGACTGATAAATTATGCAGAGCATGAAAATAAATGTTAAACAATTAATAATAATTTTAGGAACAAAAATAGAGTCAAAACGACGAGAGAAAAACTGCAGAAAAGGTCTCACCGACTCGTCGGAGAGCCGTAAGGGTCCGACGTCAACTTCACCGAAAAATGCAAATAAGTAGTGCTTCTTATAGGTTTCGACGAGAGGAATCCAAAAACGATGTCAGCTTTTTGAAACAACAAACGTGGTGATCGGAATCGGCCAAAAACAGCTCGCCCAAGGAAAGAAACGGAGCTGTTTCTGAAGAAACGGAGCAACGATTGATAAAACTGATGCCAAAAATGGACTCAGTGGCCGATTTTGTGTGCGGTAAAGGTTGGGATGGATTCAAAAGGCAAGGATTTGGTGGCAATGAATTTTAGAGAAGAGGAAGAATGGATGTGTTGTGTTTCTTTCAAGAAGAAGAGGAAGTCTATCACAATTTTTTTTGTTAACAATTAGGGTTCACACATGGGTCAAACTCACTGGTCTCTTTATTTACTTTTTTTGTTTTATTACTATTATTATTTTTATTTTGCTAAAACAAAATTAATAGTTACTTAATCTAATTTTTCTCATTTTTAATACTTCTCCAAATATCATTTAATTTTCAAAACATTACTAATATTTCATAACTAATATATGATAAATTAGAGTAATTAAAATAATTAACTTTTAAAAAAATACATATTACTAACAATTGAAACTCTCATATTCAAAATAGTCACTATAATTATACTTATTTTTCAAAATACTCATATTAAAATACTACCATCATTAGAGAGTAGTCAAAATCACAAAATAAATAAATATAACATTGCTACTTTATATTAATTACTAAATCATAATAAATATATAAAATCGTAATGCCACAACAAGTATATAAAAATAAAGGAAATCAAACACAATATTATTACTAT
Source organism: Cicer chorassanicum (assembly GCA_037974735.1). Taxonomy (NCBI): domain Eukaryota; kingdom Viridiplantae; phylum Streptophyta; class Magnoliopsida; order Fabales; family Fabaceae; genus Cicer; species Cicer chorassanicum. Next base: position 67,848,022 of record JBBPBP010009779.1, read on the forward strand.
CCAAAGTATAAATAACTAAAATATGAGATTCTTAGAATTAATTAAAATATAAATATGTGCACATTTAACATTAGTCAAACATACAAGGGAAGGGAATATCACATTAATTACGAACGTACATATACACGTAAAATCGCATAAAATCTTATTCTTAAAAATATGTACACTAAAATACTATTATTTTTAGCGAAATATCTAAGATAATAAAATATACGATTTATTATTTATATCACTCATTTAGTCAAATTTGTACAAGATTAGCACGTCATAGAAAATACACATATAAAGAAAATTAATCAATATATATTCTAAAATAACTTTAACACCAAATTAATTATTTAAAATTCTATTTTATTAATAAAATAATTTATTATAAAATTTGGGGTGTTACAGTTCTCCCCTCGTTAAACGAATTTCGTCCTCGAAATTTGTAGTTAACGATACGCGAACGAATATCTAGCTAACTACCCTCATGATTCAAACTTAGTCTACAAGTATTTTTAAGGCATTCACTACTCATTCAAGCACAATATGTTAAAACCAATTAACTTAGCTTGATAGGCTAACATGACACTATAAATCAATAAAACACACATCACATTTTTCACTCAATAATGAAAGAAAATATGATAGAGTTACTCACTATAATTTACATATAACACATAACATATAGATTTAGTTAATAATAACTTAGTTCATTTAGTTGGTTTAAATGAAACACCTTCCAAGTATATTGTCAATCCCAGCTATTTCTTTCAAACAAAATATTACAAGTTTTACTCCTTAAAATAAGGTTTAGATTTTATCACCAAACATTCAACAAATTTAACTTAAGTTTGACACGGAGAGCAATTTTTAAAATATTAAACACATCTAACAACTTAACAACTTATTGACATTATAATAGATTTACAATCAATCACTTTATAAAACATACTTCATATATAATCAAGGAGAAAGAAAAAAAATCAATAATAGAGATACTATTTCACAATAACATAAATTTAATAATTAAATTCATTCAATTCACATAAGCGAGGAACATGTTTTTCAACTATTTAAAGAATAAAATTAAAATGTACTTATAAAAAAATAATGAGTTATTGTTGCCTCTTTTATGGACGATGAGTCATCGGGGTAGCTAGTCCCTCCTACTCATGTAGTCAACTACTTAAGGTAACTATAACTACAGTCATTCAAATTCAAACATGGGTAATTAAAAATATTTTTAACGTGGTTCAGGAGTGCGAAGGCGGCGCCACAACTCCTACTCCTTACTTCAAGTTAAAAACTTACTTAATTACACAATCACAATAATTTATTTGTAATTTACAACTAGTTACAACAACAAAAGAAATGAAACTTACATCAACATATAATCAATAATCCGATTGTAGAAATATAGAATTATTTCACTTTTAGATGCTCTCGACTACTCTAACGCGATACACTAATTCCCAACAACTAGAACACTTAAAACACAAACAATTTAATATTTTCATAATCACATACACATTCATATAGTTAATCCAAAAATTAGCACCATCATTTTACGTTCATCTCATAACTCATACGATGATTCAAACACATGTAACATACTCTCATAGAAGGCTAACTGCTCCAAATTGATTACGCTCAAATTTTCTTTTGAATTAATCATCACTTAAAAGTTACAACAAACTAAAACATAGATTTCCAAGTAGCAAATAAGATAAATAATTATTTACTAGAAGACACAACACGCTACCAAACCAAATTGAATCAAGTAGTACATAAACCACTTTAAAGGTTACACATTTAGCACAAAAAAAAATTATTGGGAATTCAAACCATTTCCTTAAATCACTTTTCAATAAATCACATCTAAATAAAAACAATTAAAACAAATCATATTTCTAAATACAATTAAAAATAAAATAAATCACATGTATTTTTAAAATCTATAAGATTTCTAAAATCACTCGTACTTTAATCGTCAAAAACACATTTCTAAATAATTAATCATTATAAAAATTATTATTTTCAATTTTATATTTTGAAAGAAGATTTAAATTATATATATAGATAGATAAAAAGTTTTCCAATAAATTAACACTTCCAAAATAGTTCTAATTTATTTTCTCAAAATTTACAAAAAAA
>JBBPBP010009779.1:67855174-67868142 GCA_037974735.1 Cicer chorassanicum
TAAATAAATATAACATTGCTACTTTATATTAATTACTAAATCATAATAAATATATAAAATCGTAATACCACAACAAGTATATAAAAATAAAGGACATCAAACACAATATTATTACTATCCAAAGTATAAATAACTAAAATATGAGATTCTTAGAATTAATTAAAATATAAATATGTGCACATTTAACATTAGTCAAACATACAAGGGAAGGGAATATCACATTAATTACGAACGTACATATACACGTAAAATCGCATAAAATCTTATTCTTAAAAATATGTACACTAAAATACTATTATTTTTAGCGAAATATCTAAGATAATAAAATATACGATTTATTATTTATATCACTCATTTAGTCAAATTTGTACAAGATTAGCACGTCATAGAAAATACACATATAAAGAAAATTAATCAATATATATTCTAAAACAACTTTAACGCCAAATTAATTATTTAAAATTCTATTTTATTAATAAAATAATTTATTATAAAATTTGGGGTGTTACACTTTCCATACGTACCATTGATTGTTAGAATATTGCAATATCAAAATCATACACACACTATATTTACTTAGTAACATATAATTCTGTTATTTTTCATTTATTTTAAATAAGATGTCTATTTATACTAATATAATCATAAGCATGCGTAGTATTAAATTTTTTTGGATGATATTGCAAATAGTAAATAATTTATTTATCTATTGGAGCAAGTAATTAATCTGTATTTGGTCGTTGTGTTGCGTTGATTTATTTATTTTTCACGGATTATTAGAGACGAGGGTCGACGAATACGCGACAAGTTAGCAGATCAGATTCGTTGGGCGAAATCTTCAATTGAGGTAAGCGGTGAGAGGAGGTTCGACTTTATGAGTATAAAATTACGTGGGATGAACGGGAATACCGTTATTCCCAGATATTCATCCGGGGCTTACTACGTACGGTCGAGCCCTATTGAGTAATAATAATTAATTAATAATATATGAATGGTGATAGTGAGGACTAAAATATAATTTAGCAACCTATAGAATTTTCGTGAATTTATTTATATCAAGATTGCATGTTGAATGATTTTATGATATCTTATGCTGATTGTTATTGTCTGAATGATATGTATTGGAGTGTTCTTGCTGCTTGATTGAAATTGTGATATTATTTGAATGTGCCACCTGGTTGATTTTTTTATTACGATTGATAAGATTGGATTGTACATTGTGAGTAGTGTAAACCAAATATTGGGATTGTATTGTGATTGACTGATATACATATATAATGATGAATATTGTGAAGGAAAACTGAAACTTATTGAGTTGTGATGATCGAGTAAGTCTGAGATATGTGTTGTAGATTTTGGAGTTAGGATTATTTTGTCATCATATAGGGAGGGTCTGATAAACCTAGTGATTCGGGGAAGTACAACTAAATGAGCCTGATCATGGAGGGCTACAGTCGATCTGTAAGGTAAGACTGATAGACCTTGGGGGTACATCTAGTGGGGAATTCCTAAGTGGATTAGTGGGTAATTCCCTAAGGCCGGGAGCTACCATGCAACACAAGAGTACCCCGACCGTCGCATATATGTGTCTCGGGTTGAGTTGAAGGGATCTATGAGGACTTGGCCATTCATGAATTGTCCGTCCACTCTTGTAGTGGCATAGTATCATGCCTCCTAACCAAGTACTTCAGAGTAGAATGGTACCAAATGATGAAGTATAGAGTATAGGACATGCATAGCATTTCATCCTTGTAATTGTTTTATTGTGATCGAATTAGAATAACCTTTGATATTATGTTCTTGAATGTTCTCTTTATTTGTGCTGTTTTGACTAATTGCGTGTTCTCCTCGTGTATTTTATATTGTTACATAATTTTGAAACTCACCCTTCGTTGCTTGTGTTTGGCGCTTGCGAGAGCGCACTTATTTCAGGTTATCGATTGATGGTCCATGCTCTGATAGGTGATACTGGGGTGGGAGTAATTCGTGGTGTTTTATCGAGTTATGAACTAATTTTTGTTTTGTAAACTATATTGATTAATTGTTGTATATTTGATCTTTTGTTCGAAGATAAAAATTAATTGTCCCTAAATTTTGAACATGTTTTTATGTCAGAAATATTTGTTTAATAAAACTCAGCTATATTTGATGTAAATGATTTTTTATTAAGAAATTTTATGCAAAGGTCTTGTGTAAGTGTGAGTGTGACGTCCTAATCCTTATATTTTAAAATAAATTTTTTTTACTCTACTTTTGGACCGATGGGAATCTCTTTCAAAACTAGTGCATTTTACTTTTTATATCAATTTGGGTTTAGGGTGTCACATTAGGTATAATTCATCCACCAGTTTTTAGGTTCCAGTCTCCTTAGAATATAAGGACACAGTAGTAAGATCCTATAGAACAGACCCTAAGGCCAGCAGCTCAATTGGTAGTGGGAATGTGATGGGGTGGTATTTATCCCCTAGGTACCGGGCTCGATTCCCACGGAAGGCAAAAACTCGCTAGATTTCTAACGGTGGGAAAAGGGGGAGCGAGAAGGTCGTGAGGTAGCATCGCCGGTAACGGGAAGGGCCGAGGTGTTACACGCCTTGCTCGATATGGGTCGTGTCTTGACATACAGGAAGAAACAAATATGGGCAGCAACAACGATTCACGAATAATAAACACGGATAAAGCTATATTCGGAGATGTGTATGAAGAATTTCTAGAAAAAGAGCACATATACGAACTTCTCAACCATAAGGAGCTGAGTGCTACTGTCATCAGCTTAAACATTAGGTAAAAATTACTTTTAATTGCATTTATTGGTAATTAATTTAATTTGTTGGTAATTAATCTAATCTAAAATTTTCATTGAAGGTTTTTGTTTGAGAAGTTCGTGTGCACGCGCAAATTGTCAAATAGATTTTCATTCTTGTCTCCGCATAAGATTTCGATGCTTAAACACGATCTAGAGAATGTAAAGAAATACGTTGTAGATATCCTATTAGGAAATAAAGAGAAGGATAAGTTGTTCCTTGCACCATATAATTCACGGTACATAGTTATATATTCTTTATTTATATCTTTTTTAATTTATGAGATCTTAATTTATTAGTTGTGTAAACCAAATTTTGTTGTTGTAGGGCACATTGGGTGCTATTTGCAATTAATGCGACCTCTGAAGTTATATACTATCTAGATCCCTTGCACGACCATTACAACAATCACTCCGATATAAAGACTATGTTCGACACGTAATCTTACATATATATATATATATATATATATATATATATATATATATATATATATATATATATATAATGTGTTTGTTAATGCTATAATAATCACATTTATTTATTCGATAGTGCTTTACAAGTTTTTCGAGCTCAAAGAGGTGCTACAGTGTCGAAGCAAAAGTCAAATAACATCACATGGATTCCAATAAAGGTTTGAAATATACGCCTTTAAATATTCATTTACAATCAATGCACAAATATTTATTGACTTATATGTTTTATTTTATAGTGCCCTCGTCAAACTAACAACATCGACTGTGGGTACTCTGTATTGCGATTCATGAAGGAGATTGTTGATAAAAATCAAACTATAATCCCAGAAACGGTACGGTATTTTCATTATTTGATTTTCATATATAAACTATGTATATATTTGATTCTAACGTATTTATGTTCAATTTTTATATTGCACAGTACTTTGACAAATCCAGTCCAACATACTCTGAAATAGATCTAATTGAAATAAAGGAAGACTGGTGTCAGTATGTGATTGAAATGAAGATTACTTGATTTGCTGGGAAATGGCATGCTGCAAGGGATATGGTAGTTCTATGCTGTTGTGAATATGTAGTTGTGAACTGATAGTTGTAAATATGAATATGTAGTTGTATGAATATGATAGTGAATATGATAGTTATATGTATATGTAGTTGTGAATATGTAGTTCTAGGCTGTTGTGAATATGGTAATTCTATTCTGTGCAAGGGATTGTTGTGAATATGTAGTTCTGTGTTGTTGTGAACTGATTGTGTAAATATGTAAAGTTATATAGTTGTAAATATGAACTGATTGTTGTGAATATGCAGTTATGTGTTGTTGTCTACTGATTTTGGAAAAAAAATTAAAAGAAATCGCTTTCTAAAAAAAATGCCATAAAAAACCAAAAAGCACTTTTAAAAATTTACAGCATTTTTTAATAAAACTAAAATAAGAAGAAAAAAAACACCTATTACAGCGTTTTTTTTGAAAAAACGCTGTAAAACGTGCATTAGAATGCACCTACTACAACGCTTTTTTTGCAAAAGCAATGTAATAGGTGCATAATAATGCATCTATTGAAACACCTATTAGAGCGCTATTACAGCCATTTACAGCGCTAGATGATTTGATGTCTATAGTGAAATGTATTGATTTTACTTAAGTGGTTTTAACTTTATAATGTGATGTTTTTCCTTGAAGAATGTTTGTGTAATGATACAGTTAACTTATGATTAATTGCGTATTCTTCTTACTTAAATTATACTATTAACATGATTTCAAAACTCACATCCTTTTTTGTTTGTGTTTGACTGGCTTGACCATGCGTTTGCGAAATCGCAGTTATTACAGGTTAATGAGTCTTGAAGTTCAAGTTTGAGGGAAACCCCGCTCTGATAGGTGATAGCGGGAATGAGAGTCATAAGTTGTATTTTATTTATTTAATTAGAAACATTCTATATGAAAATTTTACTGTTTTATAAGAGTAAAAAGTTAAAAGTGTTCCTTTTGAATTTTGAGAAATGTGATATCCTAAATTTGTTATTTTATTTCCTTGAAAACAGATTTTCTTTATCCGTTGCGAATTATATATTATTTTGGGGTTTAGGGTGTCACAATTTTGAATACACCTTTGATGTCCCTTAGATCACCAACCTAACAACCTATGTAGGACATATATATATATATATATATATATATATATATATATATATATATATATATATATATATATATATATATATATAAGAATTATATTAAATGAGAGAGTGTTTATAATGAGAGTGTGAGAGGAATTAATCTGAACAATTGATCAAGTCATAAATTGTTAACTTTAAAACAAAGAGTTTTAATTTGTCATGTAATACTTTCAATCATAACCATGTATGTATGGTTGTATGATCAAGACTAGATCATCTTACACTCTCAAAATAAAACTTATCTCACTAATACATCTCAATTTATATATATATATATATATATATATATATATATATCAACAACCTTTAATATAATTGAAATAATTACATTTTATAATCATTTTAATAGAAAAATTAGAATACTAAAATTAAGACCGTATTACGTATGCTACAACTATTATAGATGTTGCAAGACGACCATTGAGAAAACAAGTTCCACAAACACCCTTAAAGAGTAGGGGTTACTTCTATTTCTGAATCTCTTCCAAATACGTTTGAAATAGGGTATTTGAATTTAATTAAAATCATATTCAAAATATACATATGAAAGAGTAAATAAAAAATTCAACTTTATTTGAACTTTTTTTAATAAAAATATTATGTTAATATTATTGAAAAAATTATATTTAATTTTGTAGATAATTCTATTTATGTCTAAGAACTTATAAAGAAATTTCATTAGTATACAAAACGATACGAGTAAACTTTCTATTAAAATCTTTAAATTTCATATTGTATTGGATTACTTAATTATAATATTACTTTTCTTTGGAGATATCTAAGGCATCACAATAAGAATTTATTTTTTTCAGCAAAAAATTGTTATTGTATGGTAACACCCTTATTACATATTGTAAAATATGATTTAAACACATAATTAATTATTATTCTTTTAAGACAATAATCGTTATAATATCACTTTTTTCCCATATTTTCTACTACGTTTTCACAATGTGGGATACAACCAAAATATAACTTCTTATCATTCTGACATAAAGTTATCAAGTTTCAAACATCAAAAGACGATATTTAAGAAAAATCACGGATAAATACGAATCAAAAAAATGACATAGTTTTCTGAATTTCTTCCTTTAGAATTGATAAAAAAAAAAAAATTGATTGGCATTAGATTTTTATGATATATCTGTATAAAACACCACTGAACTCTTCCACCGATTTACTGCATATATGTATGAAAACATTTGCTTGTGAAATGAAACTTTTCACTAACAAATGAATATCGATAAAACTAAGTTATAAGCCAATTTTCTAAATCTTAAATCCTCGAGGAAGATGAGTTACATATTAAGTTTTAGAGGATGTATATTCATTATTCTGTTTTATTTAATTGTAAATCATTTCGTGTTTAATAACATCATTAGTCAAAGATACATGGTTGTTTTTAATTGGTGCAACTCATAAGGGTAACCTTACCCACCTTTTTGTGGTGTGTAATGAAGTTGTCGCCACAAACACATTAACATACAATAAGAGAAAACATATTGTAACACGTTAACTTACGAGTGATACGGGTTTAAGATGTTTTTTGAAAATTACTTTAACTACTAATTCTTTTAAAAATAAGTAAAAGCATTGACATAAGTACTATTGCTCAGAACTTTCTTACTAGAATGTCTCTTATAATTCATTAGAAAATTAGATTCATAATTTTGTTTAAAAGATGTAAATAAGAATACTCCATACAACAATACTAGTCTATACAAGTTATTTTCGATAATTTGTGTTATAGTTTTGCTTCCAATTTCTTAACTTTATCTTTATGTTGTTGCACTGCCTATTTCATCTCGTAAGACTCTCGACCACATCTTTATATTTTTCTTCTCAGTGAGACTTTGTGGATGTATTATTACTAGAATATCCTTGGTCATACATCAATGTCCCCTTTTTGTTTAACCTAAATTACTCCCTCACACTTTATTCAAGGCCATATTATTGCAATTTTCCAACTTATTTGAAGAGTGTTGCATGTCTGTAAACTGTTTTTTTTTTTTTGAGTCATAACCAATCTCCCATATTTTGAAAGAATGTAATGCATTCGAAATATTTAGCCAAAATAACACTATAGAAAACATCTCAAGCTTTATGTTTATTCTTATTGAAGTATATTAAATTCTTTAATACACTTTTTAAACATACAATGTAAATGTCTTAAATTTATTAACTTTATTTTGATATGCTTTTACATTTAAATTTGAGCAACTATTATATTTTTGTTCTATTTTTGACAATCATATGTGCAAACACAACTATAAGGTGTAAAAGGGTTTACGCTAATGCACTGTCTCCAACCGTTTTTGTTCTGATATTTAAAATAACACGTTTTTCTACATGTTGGAAGGTCACATGTATCTTTACTGATGACATCAACACATCTTTTTTGTTGTCCGTTTGCACCACTTGTCATAACTGTAATAGTAAAAATTAAAACACAATATTAATATATATATATATATATATATATATATATATATATTAATATAAAGTGTTGATGTTATATTATTTATTTTGTGATTTTGAGTATTTTCTAATGATGGTAGTATTTAAATGTTTTGAAAAAATTGGTATAACTATAGTGATTATTTTTTTAAAAGGTTAACTACTCTAATTTATCATATATTAGTTATGAAATATTAGTAATGTTTTGAAAATTAAATGATGTTTGGAGGAGTATTAAAAATGAGTAAAATGAGATTAAGTAACTATTAATTTTATTTTAGCAAAATAAAAATAATAATAGTAAAACATAAAATAAATAAGAGGACCAATGAGGTTGACCTATGTATGTGAATCCCTAATAAAATAAAAAAGGGAGCTATTTGCAGCCGCCGCCGTAGAAGGGAGAGGAAACACAACAACACTATCGTTGGCACTAGTGATCGATAACTGTTCCAGAAAACTTTCAACATTTTTGTTCAAATTTCAGTTTGTTGTTTCACTCATTTAGTTAGTCAAATAAACCCAATTTCTCAGATTTTTCACCATCTCAATTTCTCTCTAAAATACCAAACTTCTCTGTTTGTGAAATTTGTTATTTTGCACCGTTCTTCTTCACTGTAAGTCCGACTTGAGTGAAATTAACGCCAAAACGATCGTGTGAAAAGTGGCTATATTATCCACTGATTGATTTATTGATTTATGGTAAGTTTCCTTGACCGAATTTCGAAATTAGTTTTACAATGCTTTCTCATAATTTAGTTTTAACGTTTACTCGTAAACTGTCGAGTTATATTGATTGAAGGACAAAGAGTCAATGAACAAAGGACGTTTGCTCGTGGAATCGTATTCGTGTGTGAAAGCGTCGAAATAAGGTAAGGGGTGAGAGAGCGTTTGAAATATGAGTATAATATATTGTTAGATGAACGGGAAAACCGTATTTCCCAACAATTCATCCGGAGCTCGCTACATACAACAGTAGCCCTATAAGGGATAAATTAATTAATGTGCAAATATTGAAATTATGAGATTAAAATATAGAATAGAAATATTTGTAATGTGTTGATTGATTTAATTTCTTTAAATGTGTGGTATTTGATATTATTGTGATATTGGGTGTCAAATGAATTTTAAGTATATGTTTCATTAGATGAGTTATGTGATGTGATGATAAAAGATGGAAGCATTGTGATAATTTTACGTGACGTTGATGATGTATGATTAATAATTGTGATGTTATAAATTTGTGACAAGTTTATGTGATAGGGTATGATTGATGATAGGGATGCTATAAATTTGTGACGATGATGATGTGTGATTAATGATAGTGATGTTATAAATTTGTGATGAGAATATTGAAGTAAACCCATAGTTGATGAAATAATTGTGATTTCAATTTGTGTTGAGATGATGGTCTTAATGGAGTATCATAGTCCAACGAGGGGAGAAAATAAATATTGAGAATTTGTGGAGTGGAGATTATTGTGTCATCATATAGGTAGAGCCTGACAAGCCTAGTGATTCCGGGGAAGTACAACTAAATGAGCCTGATCGTGGCGGTCTGCTGTTGAGCCTTAAGACAATATTGTTAGACCTTGGAGGTATTCGGGTGGGGAATTCCTAGGTGACTTGGAGGTAGCACTCCAAATGTCAGGAACTACCATGCAACACACGTTTACCTCGACTATCACATATATGTGTCTCGGGATGAGTTGAGGGGACCTATGAGGACAGGGTCAATTTGAATTGTCCATCCACCAGGATGGTGGCAGAGTATCAAGCCTCCTAACCAAGTACTTCAGAGTTAGAATTATACCACTTTGTGAAGTAGAGTCTAAGCTCATGCATAGCATTGCATTTTCTTGTGATTCTTTTGTTGTGATTAATAAGTATCGTGTTCAATAATAACTTCTCTTAGATGATTTGATGTCTATAGTGAAATGTATTGATTTTACTTAAGTGGTTTTAACTTTATAATATGATGTTTTTCCTTGAAGAATGTTTGTGTAATCATACGGTTAATTTATGATTAATTGCTTATTCTTGTTACTTATATTATACTATTAACATGATTTCAAAACTCACATTCTTCGTTGTTTGTGTTTGACTGGCTTGGCCATGTGTTTGCGAAATCGCAATTATTACAGGTTAATGAGTCTTGAAGTTCAAGTTTGAGGGAAACCCCGTTTTGATAGGTGATACCGAGAATGAGAGTCATAAGTTGTATTTTATTTATTTAATTAGAAACAACTTTCTATATGAAAATCTTACTGTTTTATAAGAGTAAAAAGTTAAAAGAGTTTGTTTTGAATTTTGAGAAATGTGATATCCTAAATTTGTTATATAGTTTTATTTCCTTGTAAACAGATTGTCTTTATCGTTGCAAATTAAAGTTTAAAATTCTTGTATAAATTATTATATATTATTTTGGGGTTTAGGGTGTCACACTTTTGAATACACCTTTGATGTCCCTTAGATCACCAACCGAACAACCTACGTAGGACATATATATATATATATATATATATATATATATATATATATATATATATATATATATATATATATATATATTCAAGAAATATATTAAATGAGAGAGTGTTTATAATGAGAGTGTGAGAGGAATTAATCTGAACAATTGATCAAGTCATAAATTGTTAACATTAAAACAAAAAGTCATGTGACTTTTTTAAGTTGTCAGGTAACACTTTCAATCATAACCGCATATGTATGGTTGTATGATCAAGATTAGATCATCTTACATTCTCAAAATAAAACATATCTCACTTAATACATCTCAATTTATATATATGTATCAACAACCTTTAATCATTTTAATAGAAAAATTAGAGTACTAAAATTAAGACCAGATTACGTATGCCACAACTATTGTAGATGTTGCAAGGCGACCATGGAGAAAACAAGTTCCACAAACACCCTTAAAGAGTAGGGGTTACTTCCATTTCTGAATTTCTTCCAAATACGTTTGAAATAGGGTATTAGGATTTAATTAAAATCATATTCAAAATATATATATCAAAGAGTGAATAAAAAATTCAATTTTATTTGAACTTTTTTTATATAAATATTATCTTAATATTATTGAAAAAATTATATTTAATTTTATAGATAATTCTACTTATGTCTAAGAACTTATAAAAAAATTTCATTAGTATACAAAACGATACGAGTAAACTTTCTATTAAAATCTTTAAATTTCATATTTGTATTGGATTACTTAATTATAATATTACTTTTCTTTGGGATATCTAAGGCATCGCAATAAGAATTTATTTTTTTCAGCATAAAATTGTTAAAATTGTTATTGAATGGTAACACCCTTATTACATATTGTAAAATATGATTTAAACACATAATTAAATGTTATTATTTTAAGACAATATTCATTATAATATCACTTTTTTTCCCATATTTTCTACTACGTTTTCCACAATTTTGTGTGGGATACAACCAAAATAAAACTTCTTATCATTCTAACATAAAGTTATCAAGTTTCAAACATCAAAACACAATATTTAGGAAAAATCACGGATCAATACGAATCTAAAAAATGACAGTTTTCTTGAATTTCTTCTTTTAGAATTGATAAAAAAAAATTTGATTGGCATTAGACTTATATGATATATCTTTATAAAACACCAATGAACTCTTCAACCGATTTACTGCATATTTGTATGAAAATATTTGCTAACTTATGAAATGACACTTTTCACTAAAAAAATGAATACCGATAAAACTAAGTTAAAAGCCAATTTTCTAAATCTTAAATCCTCGAGGAAGATGAGCTACATATTAAATTTTAGAGGATGTATATTCTTTATTCTATTTTATTTAATTTTATTTAATTGTAAATCATTATGTGTTTAATAACATCATTAGTCAAAGATACATTGTTGTTTTTAATAGGTACAACTCATAAGGGTAACCTTACCCACCTTTTTGTGGTGTGTAATGAAGTTGTCGTCCCTAATATGTTAACATACAATAAGAGAAAACATATTGTAGCACGTTAACTTACGAGTGATACGGGTTTAAGATGTTTTTTGAAAATTACTTTAACTACTAATTCTTTTAAAAATAAGTAAAAGCATTGACATAAGTACTATTTGCTCAGTACTCTCTGACAAGAATGTCTCTTATAATTCATAAAAAATTAGATTCATAATTTTGTTTAAAAGATGTAAATAAGAATACTCCATACAACAATACTAGTCTATACAAGTTATTTTCGATAATTTGTGTTATAGTTTTGCTTCCAATTTCTTAACATTATCTTTATGTTGTTGCACTGCCTATTTCATCTCGTAAGACTCTCGACCATATCTTTATGTTTTTCTTCTCAGTGAGACTTTGTGGATGTATTATTACTAGAATATCTTTTGTCATACATCAATGTCCCCTTTTTGTTTAACCTAAATTACTCCCTCACACTTTATTCAAGGCCATATTATTGCAATTTTCCAACTTATTTGAAGAGTGTTGCATGTCTCTAAACTGTTTTTATTTGTTTTTTAGTCATAACCATTCTCCCATATTTTGAAAGAATGAAATGCATTCGAAATCTTTAGCCAAAATAACACTATAGAAAACATATATAGCTTTATTTTTATTCTTATTGAAGTATATTAAATTCTTTAATACACTTTTTAAACATAAAATGTAAATGTCTTAAATTTATTAACTTTATTTTGATATGCTTTTACATTTAAATTTGAGCAACTATTATATTTTTGTTCTATTTGTGACAATCATATGTGCAAACACAACTATAAGGTGTAAAAGGGTTTGCACTAACGCACTGTCCCCAACCGTTTTTGTTCTGATATTTAAAATAACACGTTTTTCTGCATGTTGGAAGGTCACATGTATCTTTACTGATGACATCAACGCATCTTTTTTGTTGTCCGTTTGCACCACTTGTCATAACTGTAATAGTAAAAATTAAAACACAATATTAGATGAAAAAAAATCCTATCTAATTTATCCTAATAAACACAGACAATACCCATTGGTAGTAAAAAATTGTATACCTGAAAAAATAAGGGCAAGGATGATAAACACCATGAAAGAAAACTTAGCCATTTCAAATAGCTTCAATATCTATAGCAATATGATTTATTCTTGTTGTTTTACTGTATGATATATCATTGTAAAAATAAAAACCAAGCTTTATAGAGATAAAAAAAACCAACATTTTTTATATTATAAAACAAAAGTCAATGTTCAAAATTTCTAGAAGTTTGAATATCTTATTTTAATACTATATAAGATTAAGATAATATATTAATATATATATATATATTTATATATATATATATAAATAATTACTAGGTTATTAAGTTATTTTCATGGATTTGAACTAGGGATCTACTTTTTGTAAGACCCCAAATTTTATAAATAACTATTTTATTAGTTATATAAGATTTAGTTAACTAATTTGGTATTAAAATTATTTTACAATATATTTGAGTAGTTTTATGATTAATTTTCGAATATTTATGTTTATGTTTCTTATATTTATGTTTCTTATGAT
>JBBPBP010009779.1:67879572-67892367 GCA_037974735.1 Cicer chorassanicum
TTATGTTTGATTTTCTTTATTTTTATATACTTATTTTGGAATTGTGATTTTATATATATATTTATTATGATTTAGTATTTAACATAAAATATTGTTGTTATATTTATTTATTTATTTTATAATTTTTACTATTCTCTAATGATAGTATTATTATAACGTGAGTATTTTGAAAAATAAGTATAATTATAGTGATTAATTTGAATATGAGAGTTTGAGTTGTTAATAATATGTATTTTTTTAAAAGGTTAATTATTTTAATTACTCTAATTTGTCATATATTAATTATGAAATATTAGTAATGTTTTGAAAATTTAATAATGTTTGGAAGAGTATTAAAAATGAGATTAAGTAACAATTAATTTTGTTTTAGCAAAAAAAAAATAATAGTAGTAAAACATAAAATAAATAAGGAGACCAAGGGGCTTGGCCGATGTGAACCCTAAAAAAAATAAGAAAGGGAGCTTCAACATACGCCACAACAACAACCTATCATTTGACACCGGTGATCGATAATTGTTCCAGAAAATTTCCTCCGTTCTCGTCCAAATTTCAGTATGTTGTTTTATTCATTTAGCTTATCAAATAAACATACTTCCTCAGATTTTTAACCATCTCAATTTCTCTCTAAAATACCCGACTTCTCCGTTTATAAAATTCCTTATTTTGTATCGTTCTTCTTCACCGTAACTCCGATTTGAGTGAAACCAACGCCAAAACGACCGTGCAAAAAGTGGCTATATTATCCACTGATTCGTTTTTTGATTTATGGTAATTTTTCTTGACAGAATTTTGAATTTAGTTTTTAGAGTAGTTTCTCATAATATTTTTGACGTTTACCCATAAACTGTCGAGTTAGATAGATTGAAGGACAAAGAGTCAAAGAACAGAGACTGTTTGCTCGTGGAATCTTATTCGCGTGTAAAAGCGTCGAAATAAGGTAAGAGGTGAGAGAGCGTTTGAATTCTTAAGTGTAATATATTGTGAGATGAACTGGAAAACTGTATTTCCTAACAATTCATCCGGGGCTTGCTATGTACGACAGTAGCCCTTCGAGGGATAAATTAATTAATGTGCAAATATGGAAATTGCGAGATTAAAATATAGAACAGAAATGTTTGTAAGGTGTTGATTGATTTAATTTCTTTAAATGTGTGATATTTTATGTATATGTTTGATTAGATGAGTTTATGTGTTATGATAATAAAAGATGGATGTGTTGTGATAATTTTATGTGATGATGATGATGTATGAATAATAATTGTGATTTCATAAATTTGTGATAAGTTTATGTGATGACGTACGATTGATGATAGTGATGCTCTAAATTTGTGATGAGTTATGTAATGATGATGATATGTGATTGATCATAGCACTCGGGCACATGTTTTTATCCTTTTGTTTTAGTATTTTTAAAATCACTCTATAGCTTAGAATAATTTTTTAGCTTATTTCTAAACTTTGGGTTGAAATTTAATTACAATTTTATTATTTGCATTTTAACCCCTGCTCGCTTTGTAGGCCATAACTTGAACTCTGGATATCCGATTGAGGCATGCGAGCAGTCGTTGGAAAGCTAAAAATCAGAGCTACAACTTTTGTGTTTGAAAAATATCTGAATTTTGAATTCTACTGAGTCTAAATTACGGATTTCATATTCTGGACCTTTGTAATAACTTAAATAGCGGGCTCCTTGTTTTAAAGCCCAAAAGCCCGAGTACTATATATTTGGGATTTCTTACTTTTTTAGATATACAATATTTTTCTGACAGAATCATCAGAATATAATAAAAAAGATACTTTTATTTTCAATTTCGATGGAAGGCTAATTTTAAAAGGTTAATCCGTGAATTCAGAGTTTCATCACACCTGGAGATTCAGGTTACATCTTCGATTCTAATTTATGATTCTAATTTCGTTATTTGATTATATTGATAATTCGATTGCTTAAATTGAATCTCAATAGGATCAATTAAATTTATTTGACAGAATTTGATTTCAGTCTCTAATTAAATTACAATTTTGCGACGCTTGTTCGTTAATTGTAATATTTTGATGATTGTGATGCTTAATCCAGTCAATGAAATCGAATTCACATAGGGTTGATTGTACGCTTGTTTGATCAATTCTATAGTCAAATAATAATAGAATCATGAATTAGAAATTATAGAATCTGTGATAGGTCCGAAACTCGAATGAGTGGATTAATCGTTTTTCTCATCTGTCCAAACTATTTCTAATTTCGATAAATCATTATCAAAACCCCCAATACAGATTTTTTAACTCGGTTAATATCGTTATATTAGGAGTCCTTGCGAAACGACTCGGGTTATTACCCCTTTCTGCACTAATTTCAATTCGTATTTGATCCGTGTGCGACAACGGATCAGTGATTTATAATAGTGATGTTATGAATTGGTGATGAAAAGATTGAAGTTACCTCTGACGAAATAATTGTGATTCCAATTTGTGTTTGAGATGATGGTCTTAATGGAATATCATAGGCCACCGAGGGGAGAAAATAAATATTGAGAATTTGTGAAGTGGAGATTATTTTGTCATCATATAGGTAGGGCCTGACAAGCCTAGCGATTCTGGGGAAGTACAACTGAATTGAGCCTGATCGTGGCGGTCTACTGTTGAGCCTTTAGGCAAGATTGTTAGACCTTGGAGGTATTCGGGTGGGGAATTCCTAGGTGACTTGGAGGTAGCACTCCAAATGTCGGGAGCTACCATGCAACACACGTTTACCTCGACTGTCGCGTATATGTGTCTCGGGTTGATTTGAAGGGATCTATGAGGACATGGCCAATTTGAATTGTTCGTCCACCGGGATGGTGGCATAGTATCAGGCCTCCTAACCAAGTACTTCAGAGTTAGAATGGTACCACATTGTGAAGTAGAATCTAGGCTCATGCATAGCGTTGCATTTTCTTGTGATGGTTTTGTTGTGATTAATATGTCTCATGTGTGGTAATAATTTCTGCGATGATTTGATGTTATAGTGAAGTGTATTGATTTTCCTTGATTTTGACTATATAACGTGATGTTTTTCTTTGAAGAATGTTTATGTAATGATACGGTTTATTGATGATTAATTGCCTGTTCTTCTTACTTGTATTATACTACCAACATGATTTCAAAACTCACCTCCTTCGTTGTTTGTGTTTGACAGGCTTGGCCTTGCGTTTGCGAAACCACAGTTACTATCATAGGTGATACCGGGAATTAAGAGTTGTAATGTGTAATTTACTTATGTAGTTACAAATGACTTTTTATATGAAAACCTTAGTACTAGTAAGTCTTGGGAATTAAATTAACAAATTCTAGTTAAATCAAGTTCACTGAATTTTCATTGAGGAACAAAGCTAAATTGTTACATTTGTATTTAGAGAAACGTGATATCCTAAAATAGAAATAAAAGTTTTTACTTTCTTGAACAGATTTTCTTCATCCGCCACGAGTTTTTTTCAAATAATTTAGTATAAATTATTAAAAATGTTATTTTGGGGTTTAGGGTGTCACAAGCGGTCTACTATTGAGCCTAAAGGCACGATTGTTAGACCTTGGAGGTATTCGCGTGGGGAATTCTTAGGTGACTTGGAGGTAGCATTCCAAATGTCGGGAACTACCACGCAACACATGTTTACCTCGATTGTCGCATATATGTGTCTCGGGTTGAGTTGAACGGATCTATGAGGACAGGGCCAAATTGAATTGTCTGTCCACCAGGATGGTGGCATAGTATCAAGCCTCCTAACCAAGTACTTTAGAGTTAGAATGGTACCACATTGTGAAGTAGAGTCTAAGCTCATGCATATCATTGCATTTTCTTGTGATTGTTTGTTATGATTAATATGTATTGTGTGCGATGATAATTTCTTAGATGATTCGATGTTATAGTGAAATGTATTGATTTTCCTTGATTTTGACTATATAATGTGATGTTTTTCTTTGAAGAATGTTTGTGTAATGATATGGTTTATTTATGATTAATTTTGTGTTCTTCTTACTTATATTATACTATCAACATGATTTCAAAACTCACCTCCTTTGTTGTTTGTGTTTGACTGGCTTGGCTCTGCATTTGCGAAATCGCAGTTATTACAGGTTAATGAGTCTAGAAGTTCATGTTTGGGAGAAACCCTGCTCTGATAGGTGATACCGGGAATTAGGAGTTGTAATGTGTATTTTACTTATGTAATTACAGGTTAGTGAGTCTAGAAGTTCAAGTTTGGGAGAAACCTTGCTCTGATAGGTGATACCGGGAATTAGGAGTTGTAATGGGAATTAGGACTTTTTATATGGAAACCTTAGTACTAGTAAGCCTTGGGAATTAAATCAAGAATTCTAGTTAAATCAAGTTCATTGAGATTGCCTGTTTTAATTGAGGAACAAAGTTGAATTTTTACATATGTATTTAGAGAAATGTGATATCCTAAATTTGTTATAAAAGTTTTTATTTTATTAAATAGATTTTCTTTATCCGCTGCGAGTTTTGTTCAAATAATTTAGAAAAAAAATTATTATAAATGTTATCTTGGGGTTTAGGTTGTCATGCATACCGCCGCGTCACGTTGTTTTCTAACAAAAATCACCTCTTTTTCGTTATTATTACATTTTCGTTATGTTGTTTTCTAACAAAAATAAATTTTTCTTTAAAACAAAAAATAAAAAGATACAAACCGTGGACAGACATCTGACCTCTTTTTTTCACTACAAGAAAATTGAAGGATTGCGACATATGGATTGCGACGGTAGCAATAAAACCGCCCTCGCTCTACGTTTGCGGCGATTTCTGCGACAGAAAAACTCAACTGCCGTCGTGGTTTAAGATTCTTCAAAACCCTTCTTTTCCAACCTCTCGTGTTGCTGTTTGGCACCAAAATCCCAAAACCTTTCATTTTCTATTCTTGAGTCTGATTTTTCAAAATCCCTCAATCTCTCAAATTCCCAAACCTAAATTCCCAAACCTTTGCAATCGATCGAGACGTTGCTTTCTCTCAGCCTCTAAATCTGCCAAACAACCCAAGCCCTCAATCTCTCAAGCTGCCAATCATTCAAAGCAAAAGAAGGAACAATCTTGACACCTCTCTCCGGCACGGCGTGACGCTGCTTCCTGCCTCTCTCCGGTGTCGGCCAACACAACACTTCTTCGTCGACGATGTCGTAACACATCCTGTTTGTAAGTAATGCTAAAACTAACACCATATTTTTTTGACTACCACCCTAAAACTAGTGCTCTATGTTTATTGTTGTTGATGATGGTGGGGATGATATCATTGTTGTCCCTAAAACCTTTGTTTGTTGTTTATTGCTCTGGGATTACTAGCTTTTTCTTTTTTTTTCTTCAATTTTTCTTGCATATCTTTGGAGGTAAAAGATAACTTCAATTGATGACTTTTGTTGCTGCAAATTGTCTTTAGATAGGATTGAATTTTGAGGACTTTTGCTGCTGCAAATTATAGCTGATAGATAATCCAATCGCAAAGTATGAACTACATTTATTACAAATAGATAATTTAAATCATTTAGAATAGTTAGTTAGGATTTAGTTTTTATCACAGTTCTTTTTGGTTTTCCAATTCATACAACAAACAAAATTGTAAAAACTTGTGTTTGTTGTTATTGAATTCCATTCTAATATATATAAGCTGATAGGGAAGGTTATTTGACTTGGTTCACATAATTGTAAAAACCCATTTATTTTCTATAAAAAAATGAGGTAATTATGGTCTTCTTTCTGTTCTGATTCTTAATTGGTTGTTTAATATGGTATGGTGTATTCCCTAATTCATATATCAAGTTATGTTTAAAGTTAGCCTTCATGACATTGTGAATTAGATCAAACAGTTGGATTTTCTTTATCCGCTGCGAGTTTTGTTCAAATAATTTAGAAAAAAAATTATTATAAATGTTATCTTGGGGTTTAGGTTGTCATGCATATCGCCGCGTCACGTTGTTTTCTAACAAAAATCACCTCTTTTTTGTTATTATTACATTTTCGTTACGTTGTTTTCTAACAAAAATAAATTTTTCTTTAAAACAAAAAATAAAAAGATACAAACCGTGGACAGACATCTGATCTCTTTTTTTCACTACAAGAAAATTGAAGGATTGCGACATATGGATTGCGACGGTTGCAATAAAACCGCCCTCGCTCTACGTTTGCGGCGGTTTCTGCGACAGAAAAACTCAACTGCCGTCGTGGTTTAAGATTCTTCAAATAATATTAACCAGTTTTAGATTATTACTAACCATCCTAACAATTGTTTCTTTGTGCTCTGTTGTTCTACAGGTCAGATAGGGTTGTGCTAGCTCGTAGGCACGTTGCTAGTCCAAAAAATCTGATTTTCAGGCGACTGTGGCGGATTGCTCCGAATTTTTGCCAGAAAATCAGAAAAAAATCAAGGAACAGGACTCCCCTATAAGGGACTTATTACGGGATTCCAGGCTCAAATTCCCAAATTCCTTCATCTAGACCACTTTTTTTAATTTTTTTGAATTTTCGATATTTTCAAAAAAATCCAAAAAAATTTGCGTGACCTTTATTTGATTTTTAGAGATTTTTGGTGGTATTTTTATATTTTTTGGATTTTATTTGATAGTGTTTTCGATTTTTCATCTCAATTTTAGCAATAGGGACATTGTTGGAATTTTCAGAATTGTGATTTTGCATTTTACTGTTATGATGATGCATGACTAGGGCTAGTTCTGTAAATCTGCACCCCCTTGACCCTGAAATAGATAGAACTTTCCATTTACGGCGTAGACTTAATAGAGCTGCTAGTGCTAACGTGTCAAATAGAGAGTCAGATAGTGAAAGTGATAGTGAAAAAAGTGACATTTTGCTGCACAATATGGCTGATATGAATAATAGAACTTTAAGACAACTTGTTGCACCTGATGTTACCTATAATGCATTGTGTATTGAATATCCTGAAGTTACTGTACCATTTGAACTTAAATCTGGTTTAATACACTTGCTTCCAAAGTTTAATGGTCTTGCAGGTGAGGATCCCCACAAACACTTGAAGGAGTTCCATGTGGTGTCTTCTACCATGATACCTCAAGGAGTCACAGAAGATCATATCAAGCTGAGGGCCTTTCCATTTTCACTTCAAGATACTGCCAAGGATTGGCTATACTACCTTCAGCCAGGTTTTGTTACAAGTTGGAATGAATTGAAGAAATTGTTTTTAGAAAAATTCTTCCCTGCCTCAAGAGCTGCTTCAATCAGAAAAGAAATATGTGGCATTAGACATATTGACAGAGAATCACTACATGAGTATTGGGAGAGATTCAAGAAATTGGTGTCTAGCTGTCCTTACCATCATATTTCTGATCAATTGCTCATCCAGTATTTTTATGAAGGTTTGCTACCTATGGATAGAAGTATTTTGGATGCTGCTAGTGGGGGAGCACTTGTCGATAAGACACTAGAGGAGGCAAAAGCTTTGATTGAGAACATGTCCATTAATTCCCAACAGTTTACAACTAGAAGCAATTCAGCTGTTTTGACAAAGGGAGTGAATGAGATTCAAACTTCTTCCCACAAGAATCTAGAAAGCAGACTTGATGAGCTTACATCTTTAGTGAAGAAATTGGCAGTAGGTAAAGCCCAAGCAGTGGTATGCGGTATTTGCACTTCTCTAGAACATCCTACAGATTCATGTCCTACCTTGCAAGACGATCCAGTTGCTGATGCTCCTCAAGCATATGCAGCAAACATATTCACCCCTCAAGCCAACTATGATTTGTCATCTAACAGGTACAATCCCGGTTGGAGAAACCATCCCAACTTGAGATGGGGGAATTCATTTGCACAACAACAACAGCAACAGCAGCCTAGGCAGCAAAACATTCCGCATCAACGACAAAACATTCCTCAGCAGCAAAACAGTACACCTTCATTAGAGGACCTTGTCAAGCAAATGGCTGTCCAAAATCTTCAATTCCAACAAAGAACAGATTCCACAATTCAGAATTTGGAGACAAAGATTGGTCAACTGGCCACTTCAATTAATCAGATGCAAACTCAGGGATCAAACCAACTACCTGCCCAGTCGGTAGTAAATCCAAATGCCCCTAATGTCAGTGCAATTACATTGAGGTCTGGGAAAGCTGTTGAAACACCAAAGGTATCTGAAACTGTTGTGAAAAATAACAAGGTTGCTGAAGAAATTTTGATACCTGAAATTGTTGGTGATGACCAAAATATACCACTTCCTTTTCCTCAAAGGGCAGTGAAGAGTAAGAAAATGGACGAGGCAGATAGGGACAGGGAGATCTTGGATACATTTAGGAAGGTGGAAGTGAACATTCCCCTCCTTGAAGCAATTAAACAGATTCCGAGATATGCCAAATTTTTAAAAGAGTTGTGCACACACAAGAGGAGGTTAAAAGGTAATGAAAGAGTAAACATGGGGCGTAATGTTTCAGCCCTCATTCAGCCAATGCCCCAAAAATGCAAAGATCCAGGAACTTTTTCCATTCCATGTACCATAGGCAGTAGTCAATTTGAAAATGCCATGTTAGATTTAGGAGCTTCTATTAATGTTATGCCCACATCTATTTTTAACTCTCTTGCTCTTGGACCTTTACAGGGTACAGGTGTTACCATTCAACTGGCGAACAGAAGCAATGCTCGCCCCGCTGGACTTGTGGAGGATGTAGTTGTTCGAGTAAATGAATTAATATTTCCTGCAGATTTTTACATTCTGGACATGGAGGGAGAGAATAACTCCAACAGGGCGCCTATCATTTTAGGCAGACCATTTTTGAAAACTGCTCGAACTAAAATTGATGTACATGCTGGAACTTTATCCATGGAATTTGGTGATAACATTGTAAAATTTAACATCTTTGATGCTATGAAACATCCCATGGAAGAACATTCTGTTTTTCAAATTGAATTACTTGCTAATTTGGTTGATGACACTTACCCTGATATGTTTACTGCTGATTTTCCTTCACTGTCTGATTTTGATGATACTTTTATTTGTGAATTTTGCATAGATAATCAGTTGTGCTCTGTGTGTGCTGAGATTGAAGCTGCTTTGCAGGTTGATCATTATGCTGATGTTGATACTTCTACTAACATAATTGATTTTGCAGACTTAGCTTCAGCGACTGGTATCATACCCTCCATTGAGCAGCCACCGACTATAGACCTTAAACCACTTCCTGAAAATTTGAAATATGCATATTTAGATGGAAGTGACAATTTACCTGTGATTATTTCAGCTAAACTTGAAGATGAACAGGAAGAGAAGCTGTTGCAGATTTTGAGAAAACACAAGAAGGCAATAGGATGGACCTTCGCTGATATTCCTGGTATTAGTCTATCCATGTGCATGCATAGGATACTATTAGAGGATGGAGCAAAATTAGTAAGGCAGCCCCAAAGGCGACTCAACCCATTAATTCTGGATGTTGTGAAAAAGGAAGTGACCAAGCTCTTGCAAGCAGGCATTATATACCCCATCTCTGATAGTCAATGGGTGAGTCTGGTGCAGGTAGTTGCTAAGAAAACTGGACTCACAGTGGTTAAAAATGAAAATAATGAACTTATCCCCACACGAGTGCAGAACAGTTGGAGGGTATGCATCGATTACAGGAGACTAAACCAGGCAACTAGAAAGGATCATTTTCCTTTACCATTCATTGATCAGATGCTTGAACGGTTGGCTGGTAAGTCACATTATTGTTTTCTTGATGGTTTTTTTGGTTATTTTATGATCCATATTGCACCAGAGGACCAAGAAAAGACCACATTCACATGCCCTTTCGGCACATTTGCCTACAGGAGGATGCCCTTTGGCCTATGCAATGCTCCTGGAACTTTCCAACGCTGCATGATTAGTATTTTTGCTGATTTGATAGAAAGTTGTATAGAAGTTTCCATGGATGATTTTACTGTGTATGGTTCCTCATTTGATGTATGCTTGAACAATTTAGATAGAGTTTTGCATAGATGTATTGAAACTAACCTTGTACTGAATTATGAAAAATGTCATTTTATGGTTGAACAGGGCATAGTTTTGGGACATGTGATCTCTAAGAATGGGATGGAAGTGGATCCTGCCAAGATTGATGTGATTTCTAATTTACCTTACCCATCTTGCATACGCGAGATTCGTTATTTTCTTGGTCATGCAGGTTTTTATAGGCG
The DNA here is from genome assembly GCA_037974735.1 of Cicer chorassanicum. Classification (NCBI taxonomy): domain Eukaryota; kingdom Viridiplantae; phylum Streptophyta; class Magnoliopsida; order Fabales; family Fabaceae; genus Cicer; species Cicer chorassanicum. Next base: position 67,889,744 of record JBBPBP010009779.1, read on the forward strand.
TTTTATCAAGGATTTCAGCAAGATAGCTCTTCCACTATCGAATTTGCTGCAAAAAGATGTTAGTTTCACATTTGATGACAAATGCAATAAGGCATTTGATTGCTTAAAGGCAGCACTGACCTCTACTCCCATCATTCAGCCACCCAATTGGACCCTCCCTTTTGAAATTATGTGTGATGCGTCTAACTATGCAGTGGGAGCGGTTCTTGCACAAAGGGTCGGTAGGGCTGCCCATGTTATTTATTATGCTTCTAGAACTTTAGATTCTGCACAGGCTAATTACACTACCACTGAAAAGGAACTCTTAGCTATTGTTTTTGCTCTTGATAAGTTTAGATCATATTTGCTAGGTTCGAAGGTAGTTGTTTTTACTGACCATGCAGCTTTGAAGTTCTTGCTGAAGAAACCAGAAGCAAAATCGAGATTGATCCGGTGGATGTTGTTACTCCAAGAATTTGATTTAGAGATTAAAGATAAGAGTGGAGCTGAAAATCTGGTGGCAGACCATTTGAGCAGAATAGAACTGGATGAGGATCCCATCCCCATTCAAGATGATTTCCCTAATGAGCAACTGCTACAGTTGCGTGAGGTAATTCTTTGGTTTGCTGATTTAGTTAATTATCTAGTTGCTGGAGTCTTTCCCGCAGATGCATCCAGAACACAAATTCATAAACTTAAAAGTGATGCTAAATATTATGTGTGGGATGATCCATATCTGTGGAAATTCTGTAGTGACCAGGTGATTAGGCGATGTGTTCCCCACCATGAGGCTCAATCCATTCTTAAATTATGTCATGCCTCTCAAATTGGGGGACATTTTGGTCCTCAACGGACAGCCAGAAAAGTCTTAGACTCGGGTTTCTTTTGGCCCACTCTATTTAAAGATGCTTTTGAGACTTACAAAACTTGTGAACAATGTCAAATAGCAGGAACAGCAATCACTCGTCGGAGTGAGATGCCTCAACAACCTATGCTTTTCTGTGAAGTATTTGATGTGTGGGGCATTGACTTTATGGGCCCTTTTCCTGTATCTTTTGGTTTTGTCTACATTTTGCTTGTTGTTGATTATGTTTCGAAGTGGGTGGAAGCAATACCCACTAGGACTAATGATTCTAAAGTTGTTGCAGGTTTTATCAGATCAAATATTTTTTGCAGGTTTGGAATACCCCGGGCCATCATAAGTGATCAAGGCACTCATTTTTGCAACCGCACCATGGATGCTTTGCTTCGGAAGTATGGGGTTGTGCACAGAGTCTCTACACCTTATCATCCCCAGACTAATGGGCAAGCTGAAATCTCAAACAGGGAAATCAAACAGATCTTAGAAAAGATGGTGCAGCCAAACAGGAAAGACTGGAGCCGTCGGCTGGAAGATGCTCTTTGGGCTCACAGAACAGCCTACAAAACACCAATAGGAATGTCTCCTTATCGACTTGTGTTTGGTAAGGCATGCCACCTCCCAGTGGAAATAGAGCACCGTGCTTATTGGGCTGTTAAGAGCTGCAACCTTGAGATGGAGAAAGCAGGTTTGGAGAGAAAGCTTCAATTGCAACAACTTGAAGAGCTTAGACTAGAAGCTTATGAGAACTCTCGGATCTATAAAGAGAAAACTAAATACTATCATGATAAAATGATTTCTAGGAAGGAATTTTCCATTGGCCAAAAAGTTTTACTCTTTAACTCCCGTCTGAAAATTATGGCAGGTAAACTTCGATCCAAGTGGATTGGCCCTTTGTTGTTACTAACACTTTTCTTCATGGTGCAGTTGAAATAAAAAGTGAAAACACCGACAAAGTGTTCAAAGTAAATGGACAAAGCCTCAAGCTATTCCATGAGAGCTCTGTACTTGAAGATACTACCATAGAAGAACTCTCCTTGGAAAAGCCCACCTACACTGAAGATTGAACAGGGAGCCCCCTTTCCTTACTCTTAATTCATACTTGTTACTTTCATTGAGGACAATGTGTAATTTAAGTGTGGGGGGGTAGTATTGAGGATTTTATCTGTGATAGGATTTAAAAATAAATAAAAAATAAAAAAATAAAATATATATATATATATTTAAAAAAAATATTAATAAAAATGTGCATTGCATTGCATGCTTTTTCATCAAATTTTGTGGTTGTAAATGTTGTGAGCAAATGTTGTGAGTTTGTTTGGACTGGCATGATTGGATATTATCTTTGCATTCTTGGTAAAATAAGTTGGATTAAAATGCTAAATTGCGTATCATTTGTGATAGGTCATTAACCCTTGTGAGATTTTGAGCCTATTATGAATGGAATACAATTTTCCATCTTCTTTTTTGTGTGATATCTCACTCATGATTGCTAGTTACGCTAGAACTTGACTTGACTCTTGTCCGCATGCATATATTAAAATGATCTAGGCATTTGTTTCTTGTTAAGCTACTAGCCAAATAAGCCTACCCTTCAATTATCCATTTGTTTAAGCCCCTTTGAGCCTAATTATCCCATTTTTTGTTATATAGCTCATTACAAGCCTAAAAGTGAAAAACAATGAATTGACCCAATCTTGGGGGATAAAGGAGTTTTTTTTTCCTTAAATAAGTGTGGGGGTGCTCAACTCAACTTGTTTGTTTAAATTTGAGGTAATTTCATCAA
>JBBPBP010009779.1:67892407-67902978 GCA_037974735.1 Cicer chorassanicum
AAAAAAGAAAAAAAAAGAGAGAAAAAAAAATAAAATAAAAAATAATAAAAAAAAATTGAAAAAAAAAATGAGGAAAATGGTTATGTTGTGAGTAAAGAGAGTTGATAATAAAAGTTGATGATACTTTGTTGAGTTACTTCTCAATGTTATTTTTTCTCTCTTGATCATTACTCCTTTATCCTCTTTGATTTTTAGCCCTAGTCTCCTTAGGATTATCTCACCCTTACCTTGGCCACGTTACAACCTGAATAAAGACCTTTTGATCATTATGTGCATGTGTTTCAATTATAGATGTTAGAGGCTTGTCAAGCCTATGGTAGTGCTAGCTTTCATGATGTGCTTTGAGGGTAAACAGTAGCCCAAACACTTGAGTGATTGAGAGAATTTTATATCTTGTGAGGACTCTATCACTTATGATGCATTCTTTGGTTAATTTATCCTCTTGTTTGCCTTGGTTGTGAAAATTATTCATGAATGTCATATCCCTTGAAGTTTGAATTTTTTCTTTTGCTCACCACTTTGCATTCCTGAGAATATTTGGAATCGCATGCATTGCTTTGCACGGAGTGCAAAAGCTTAAGTGTGGGGGAATTTGATCATAGCACTCGGGCACATGTTTTTATCCTTTTGTTTACAATTTTATTATTTGCATTTTAACCCCTGCTCGCTTTGTAGGCCATAACTTGAACTCTGGATATCCGATTGAGGCATGCGAGCAGTCGTTGGAAAGCTAAAAATCAGAGCTACAACTTTTGTGTTTGAAAAATATCTGAATTTTGAATTCTACTGAGTCTAAATTACAGATTTCATATTCTGGACCTTTGTAATAACATAAATAGCGGGCTCCTTGTTTTAAAGCCCAAAAGCCCGAGTACTATATATTTGGGATTTCTTACTTTTTTAGATATACAATATTTTTCTAACAGAATCATCAGAATATAATAAAAAAGATACTTTTATTTTCAATTTCGATGGAAGGCTAATTTTAAAAGGTTAATCCGCGAATTCAGAGTTTCATCACACCTGGAGATTCAGGTTACATCTTCGATTCTAATTTATGATTCTAATTTCGTTATTTGATTATATTGATAATTCGATTGCTTAAATTGAATCTCAATAGGATCAATTAAATTTATTTGACAGAATTTGATTTCAGTCTCTAATTAAATTATAATTTTGCGACGCTTGTTCGTTAATTGTAATATTTTGATGATTGTGATGCTTAATCCAGTCAATGAAATCGAATTCACATAGGGTTGATTGTACGCTTGTTTGATCAATTCTATAGTCAAATAATAATAGAATCATGAATTAGAAATTATAGAATCTGTGATAGGTCCGAAACTCGAATGAGTGGATTAATCGTTTTTCTCATCTGTCCAAACTATTTCTAATTTCGATAAATCATTATCAAAACCCCCAATACAGATTTTTTAACTCGGTTAATATCGTTATATTTGGAGTCCTTGCGAAACGACTCGGGTTATTACCCCTTTCTGCACTAATTTCAATTCGTATTTGATCCGTGTGCGACAACGGATCAGTGATTTATAATAGTGATGTTATGAATTGGTGATGAAAAGATTGAAGTTACCTCTGATGAAATAATTGTGATTCCAATTTGTGTTTGAGATGATGGTCTTAATGGAGTATCATAGGCCACCGAGGGGAGAAAATAAATATTGAGAATTTGTGAAGTGGAGATTATTTTGTCATCATATAGGTAGGGCCTGACAAGCCTAGCAATTCTGGGGAAGTACAACTGAATTGAGCCTGATCGTGGCGGTCTACTGTTGAGCCTTTAGGCAAGATTGTTAGACCTTGGAGGTATTCGGGTGGGGAATTCCTAGGTGACTTGGAGGTAGCACTCCAAATGTCGGGAGCTACCATGCAACACACGTTTACCTCGACTGTCGCGTATATGTGTCTCGGGTTGATTTGAAGGGATCTATGAGGACATGGCCAATTTGAATTGTCCGTCCACCGGGATGGTGGCATAGTATCAGGCCTCCTAACCAAGTACTTCAGAGTTAGAATGGTACCACATTGTGAAGTAGAATCTAGGCTCATGCATAACGTTGCATTTTCTTGTGATGGTTTTGTTGTGATTAATATGTCTCATGTGCGGTAATAATTTCTGCAATGATTTGATGTTATAGTGAAGTGTATTGATTTTCCTTGATTTTGACTATATAACGTGATGTTTTTCTTTGAAGAATGTTTATGTAATGATACGGTTTATTGATGATTAATTGTCTGTTCTTCTTACTTGTATTATACTACCAACATGATTTCAAAACTCACCTCCTTCGTTGTTTGTGTTTGACTGGCTTGGCCTTGCGTTTGCGAAACCACAGTTACTATCATAGGTGATACCGGGAATTAAGAGTTGTAATGTGTATTTTACTTATGTAGTTACAAATGACTTTTTATATGAAAACCTTAGTACTAGTAAGTCTTGGGAATTAAATTAACAAATTCTAGTTAAATCAAGTTCACTGAATTTTCATTGAGGAACAAAGCTAAATTGTTACATCTGTATTTAGAGAAACGTGATATCCTAAAATAGAAATAAAAGTTTTTACTTTCTTGAACAGATTTTCATCATCCGCCACGAGTTTTTTTTCAAATAATTTAGTATAAATTATTAAAAATGTTATTTTGGGGTTTAGGGTGTCACAGGCGGTCTACTATTGAGCCTAAAGGCAAGATTGTTAGACCTTGGAGGTATTCGCGTGGGGAATTCCTAGGTGACTTGGAGGTAGCATTCCAAATGTCGGGAACTACCACGCAACACATGTTTACCTCGATTGTCGCATATATGTGTCTCGGGTTGAGTTGAGCGGATCTATGAGGACAGGGCCAAATTGAATTGTCTGTCCACCAGGATGGTGGCATAGTATCAAGCCTCCTAACCAAGTACTTTAGAGTTAGAATGGTACCACATTGTGAAGTAGAGTCTAAGCTCATGCATAGCATTGCATTTTCTTGTGATTGTTTGTTATGATTAATATGTATTGTGTGCGATGATAATTTCTTAGATGATTCGATGTTATAGTGAAATGTATTGATTTTCCTTGATTTTGACTATATAATGTGATGTTTTTCCTTGAAAAATGTTTGTGTAATGATATGGTTTATTTATGATTAATTTTGTGTTCTTCTTACTTATATTATACTATCAACATGATTTCAAAACTCACCTCCTTTGTTGTTTGTGTTTGACTGGCTTGGCTCTGCGTTTGCGAAATCGCAGTTATTACAGGTTAATGAGTCTAGAAGTTCAAGTTTGGGAGAAACCCTGCTCTGATAGGTGATACCGGGAATTAGGAGTTGTAATGTGTATTTTACTTATGTAATTACAGGTTAGTGAGTCAAGAAGTTCAAGTTTGGGAGAAACCTTGCTCTGATAGGTGATACCGGGAATTAGGAGTTGTAATGGGAATTAGGACTTTTTATATGGAAACCTTAGTACCAGTAAGCCTTGGGAATTAAATCAAGAATTCTAGTTAGATCAAGTTCATTGAGATTGCCTGTTTTAATTGAGGAACAAAGTTGAATTGTTACATATGTATTTAGAGAAACGTGATATCCTAAATTTGTTATAAAAGTTTTTATTTTATTAAATAGATTTTCTTTATCCGCTGCGAGTTTTGTTCAAATAATTTAGAAAAAAAATTATTATAAATGTTATCTTGGGGTTTAGGTTGTCATGCATACCGCCGCGTCACGTTGTTTTCTAACAAAAATCACCTCTTTTTCGTTATTATTACATTTTCATTATGTTGTTTTCTAACAAAAATAAATTTTTATTTAAAACAAAAAATAAAAAGATACAAACCGTGGACAGACATCTGACCTCTTTTTTTCACTACAAGAAAATTGAAGGATTGCGACATATGGATTGCGACGGTTGCAATAAAACCGCCCTCGCTCTACGTTTGCGGCGGTTTCTGCGACAGAAAAACTCAACTGCCGTCGTGGTTTAAGATTCTTCAAAACCCTTCTTTTCCAACCTCTCGTGTTGCTGTTTGGCACCAAAATCCCAAAACCTTTCATTTTCTATTCTTGAGTCTGATTTTTCAAAATCCCTCAATCTCTCAAATTCCCAAACCTAAATTCCCAAACCTTTGCAATCGATCGAGACGTTGCTTTCTCTCAGCCTCTAAATCTGCCAAACAACCCAAGCCCTCAATCTCTCAAGCTGCCAAGCATTCAAAGCAAAAGAAGGAACAATCTTGACACCTCTTTCCGGCACGGCGTGACGCTGCTTCCTGCCTCTCTCCGGTGTCGGCCAACACAACACTTCTTCGTCGACGACGTCGTAACACATCCTGTTTGTAAGTAATGCTAAAACTAACACCATATTTTTTTGACTACCACCCTAAAACTAGTGCTCTGTGTTTATTGTAGTTGATGATGGTGGGGATGATATCATTGTTGTCCCTAAAACCTTTGTTTGTTGTTTATTGCTCTGGGATTACTTGCTTTTTCTTTTTTTTTCTTCAATTTTTCTTGCATATCTTTGGAGGTAAAAGATAACTTCAATTGATGACTTTTGTTGCTGCAACTTGTCTTTAGATAGGATTGAATTTTGAGGACTTTTGCTGCTGCAAATTATAGCTGATAGATAATCCAATCGCAAAGTATGAACTACATTTATTACAAATAGATAATTTAAATCATTTAGAATAGTTAGTTAAGATTTAGTTTTTATCACAGTTCTTTTTTGTTTTCCAATTCATACAACAAACAAAATTGTAAAAACTTGTGTTTGTTGTTATTGAATTCCATTCTAATATATATAAGCTGATAGGGAAGGTTATTTGACTTGGTTCACATAATTGTAAAAACCCATTTATTTTCTATAAAAAAATGAGGTAATTATGGTCTTCTTTCTGTTCTGATTCTTAATTGGTTGTTTAATATGGTATGGTGTGTTCCCTAATTCATATATCAAATTCTGTTTAAAGTTAGCCTTCATGACATTGTGAATTAGATCAAACAGTTGGAATACTTCTGTTAGTGAAAGATCATCTACATTAATAAAGCCAAATTTCGGCAAAAGTTTATATAAAAAGAAGAGAAAGTAAGCGAATAGTTATATCATGTTTTTGTAGGAATATACTAAAGCAACCCCACAGATGTTCCAAAAATAATCAAATTATAATTCATGTATGATTCTTTCTGTGACTCTGCTTAAACTAATAAAATATTATGTCTTTTCTCTTTCCACTGTCTTGATGAATTTTGTTAGCAAAAGCAAACACAAAACACAGAACACAAAGGCCTACACATATGTGAAATAATAAAACTTCACCATAAATTCCAAAATAAATTATAAAACTAAAGGTATTGAAGGGAAGTGTAAACAGAAACACAGAGAAAGGAGAGTGGCATGTTAGCAATGTTTAATTATTTTCCTGTTTTGTTACGGACAATTAATCAAATAGGAGAATAAAACAAAGAAAGACATAATATACGTTTCATGATAACACGTTCCACTTGAGAGAGATTGATGGCAAAGTGAGGTGTATTGCGTTCTATATTCCACAGGTGAGGTGTATTGACCGTCACCAAAGTGAGGTGTATTGCAAATAGTGATCCAGGTCACGTGTCGCCAAGCACAAGTCATCTTCTTCACACAAGGTTATTTCTTACCCTTTCCTCTTTCTACTCCCTTCTCCTTTTCATTTTCTTCTTGTGTGGAATATATCAGCTTCTCCATTAAATATTGTGTGTTGTTGGAATTGAAATTGATATGCTTTTAAGGGGTCCTTTTGTTTAGTGGGTTTTTCAATTGTTTTAATGTTTTTGGGGTAGTTGAAAGTTTAGACTTTAGGAAATAATGTAGGTTAAGTTGGTTTGTTAAACATGTAATGGATCGGTTATGCTTTGTTAAAACTGAAGTAAAGAAAAGATGTTAACGATTGGTTTGTTTGAGGCTTGAGTAAATTTGCATTTAAAACTAGCATTTGTTGATTGAATTAGTTTCCATATTGAATGGCATTGCTTCCTGCCTCTCTCCGGTGACAGTGCTGCTTCCTGCTTCTTTCCGGTGGCGACACTGCTTCCTACCTCTCTCCGGTGACGACGCTTCTTCGTGCCTCTCTCCAATGACGGCCCTGCTTCCTGTCTCTCTCCGGTGACGGCACAACGCAACACTTCTCGATAGACGGTGCAACACAACACAACACAATACAATAGGTAAGATATTTTTATTAATACACAAATAGATAATTTTAATCATTTAGAATAGTTAGTTTTTATCACAGTTCTTTTAGGCATTTCTTTCTTTTAGAATAGGCAGTTCGTTTTTTTTTTGGTAAACTAGTTAAGTGGGTTTACATTATCATTTAGTTTTTAAACTTCAAATCAGTTTATCATTTTCAAAAACATTTTTACAACTATGTACCAAGCTAAACATTTGAGTTTGGTACCTTTGTTAAAATGTGGTATTTTGGGGCTTGTGAGTTCATATCATACCACGTCTTTCTTATTTTTACTATCTATGATATGATCAAAGGGTCTTTCTTATTTTTATTATCTATGATATGATCGAAGATTATTGGTTTATAATGTTTTATATATAATAAATATTTGCTCTCCAATTTATAAGGCTTTGCATTTGAAATTATTTCTTAATGAAATGTATGAAATAATATTTGATTTTGAGTTGTTTATTACCACTATCAAATCGGGAATTAGTTTGATGTTTGCATGTTTTGATTTTGAGCTTTTAATCTTGTTTGATGTTAATATTAAAATCTTGATTATTTATGAAAAAGAGATGTTGAATTTAATATATATACTTATATGTTTTTTCAGACAACACATAGAATCTCCAAGAGATAGAGGACGTTCTTCTGATTCTACTCGCTGGTCTAATCATGGAACAACATCATTAGGGACTATCTAGATGATTTATGAACTAATTTTGATGTTGCTTTGATGTTCAATCACTTTATTAATGTTTTGGTTTTTGAATATTTAAATTAGTTTATTTATTATTTTAATTAAATTTAATGTATGGTTGTTACTTTTAAATATATTATGTGTTTATTTATAATTTTATATTTGTGTATTTTAGTTATATGAATGAGATTTATAAAAAAAATTTATTTTAATGAAATTAATAAAAATGAAAAAAAAATTAAGTTTGCGACGGTTTGCAACCGTCGCAATATCTTCCAAGAAAAAAGTTTGCGACGGTTAGAACTGTCGCAAATATTTGCGGCAGTTGGAACGACGGTTTTTATAACCATCGCAAAACTACCTTGCGACACACGAATTTGCGACGGTTGGAGCACTGTCGCAAAGCTTAAATTGCGGCGGTTACAACCGCCGCAAACCCCCTTTTCAACCGTCGCAATTCGCACTTTTCCTTGTAGTGTTTTCGTTATTATTATTATTATTACATTTTAAATTTAGATACCTATATAATAATTATTATTAATAAAAATAATTAAAACAGAGTAATAATAAAAATCGGACAACACATAAATATTTTCTAACTAAGAACTATGTGTGTTTTGATTTCCTTATTACACCTGGGGATACGTAGGAGCAAAGTCTTCCCCTTGTCAAACCAAATTAATAAAAAAATATTTTTCCTTCTTTTATTAATGTAAATAATTTATTTTCTTTTTCTTATTATTTTTTAGGCGGTAAAATAAATAATTAAATAAATAAATAATTTGTATACAAATAATTATAGGCTAACCGTTTTAACGAACGATGTAGGGTAATATTACTTTCCCTATTCGTAATCAACTTCCGAATCCGTTTTTTGGTTCAAGAATTTTATTTTAGGATTTATCTAATTTTCCCTTTGAAAAAAAATTGGTGGCGACTCCTTTTTCGCGGACAAACCGGACGCGACAGCTGGCGACTCCACTAGGGACTTTTGAGAGTCAAGCTCAATCTAATTAATTGTATATAATTATTTATTATTTTATTTATATCACCCCTATTGTTTTATTTGTTTTGTTATATTGTGAATATAATTATAGGTGTCTTGTTAATTTATTTTCATTGTGACGATTTTTTATTTTATTTTATTTATTTTTCTATACACTACCCTAACACGATTCACAACTAATGAGTGGACTCTATACCCGGGCTGAGTGCAACCTAAGATAAGTTAGAGACTGTGTAATGATAATCTTTGGGATGTACATCCTGTTTGGTTGTTGTGACACCCTAAACCCCAAAATAACATTTATAATAATTTATACTAAATTATTTGAAGAAAACTCGCGTCCGATGAAGAAAATCTGTTCAAGAAAATAAAAACATTTATATCTATTTTAGGATATCACGTTTCTCTAAATACATATGTAACAATTCAACTTTGTTCCTCAATTAAAATTCAATGAACTTGATTTAACTAGAATTTCTTGATTTAATTCCCCAGACTAACTTGTACTAAAGTTTTCATATAAAAAGTCATTTGTAATTACATAAGTAAAATACACATGACAACTCTTAATTCCCGATATCACCTATTAGAGAGGGGTTCCTCCCAAACTTGAACTTCAGGACTCATTAACCTATAATGCGATTTCGCAAACGCAGAACCAAGCCAGTCAAACACAAACAACGAAGGAGGTGAGTTTTGAAATCATGTTAATAGTATAATAAAAGTAAGGAGAACAGGCAATTAATTCTAAATAAACCGTATCATTAGACAAACATTCTTCAAAGAAAAACATAACATTATAAAGTCAAAACCACTCTAGGAAAGTCAACACATTTCACTATAACATCAAATCATCTAAGAAGAATTATTATCGCACACGACACATATTAATCACAAAAAAAAAATCACAAGAAAATGCAATGCTATGCATGAGGTTAGACTCTACTTCACAATATGGTACCATTCTAACTCTGAAGTACTTGGTTAAGAGGCCTAATACTATGCCACCATCCCGGTGGACGGACAATTCAAATTGACCATGTCCTCATAGATCCCCTCAACTCAACCCGAGACACATATACGCGACAGTCGAGGTAAACGTGTGTTGCAAGGTAGCTCCCGACATTTGGAGTGCTACCTCTAAGTCATCTAGGAATTCCCCACCCGAATACCTCCAAGGTCTAACAATCTTGCCTTAAGACTCTACAGCAGACCGCCACGATCAGGCTCAATTCAGTTGTACTTCTCCAAAATCACTTGGCTTGTCAGGCCCTACCCATATGATGACAAAATAATCTCCACTCCACAAATTCTCAATATTTATTTTCTCCCCTCGTTGTCCTATGATACTCCATTAAGATTGTTGTCTCAAACACAAATTGGAATCACAATTATTTCATCAATTATGGAGTTACTTCAATATTCTCATCACAAATTTATAACATCACTATCATTAATCACACATCATCATCATCACATAAATTCATCACAATGCATCAATCTTTTATTATCACATCACATAACTCATCTAATCAAACATATACCTAAAATTCATTCGACACCCAATATCACAATAATATCAAATACCACACATTTAAAGAAATTAAATCAATCAACACCCTACAAATATTTCTATTCTATATTTTAATCTCACAATTTCCATATTTTCACATTAATTATTTTATCCCTCAAAGGGCTACTGTCGTGCTTAGCAAGCCCTAGATGAATCGTTGGGAAATACGGTTTTCCTGTTCATCTCACAATATGTTATACTCATGAATTCAAACGATCTCTCACCCCTTACCTTATTTCGACGCTTTTACACAAGAATAAGATTCCACGAGCAAACAGTCTTTGTTCTTTGACTCTTTGTCCTTCAATCGATCTAACTCGACAGTTTATGGGTAAACGTCAAAAATAAATTATGAGAAACTACTCTAAAAACTAAATTCGAAATTCGATCAAGAAAAATTACCATAAATCTAAAAACTAATCGGTGGATAATATAGCCACTTTTCGCATGGTCGTTTTGGCGTTGGTTTCACTCAAATCGGAGTTACGGTGAAGAAGAACGATACAAAATAAGGAATTTTATAAACGGAGAAGTCGGGTATTTTAGAGGGAAATTGGGATGGTTAAAAATCTGAGGAAGTATGTTTATTTTACTAGCTAAATGAATAAAACAACATACTGAAATGTGGATGAGAACGGAGAAAATTTTCTAGAACAACTATCGATCAGTGGTTCCAAATGATAGGTTGTTGTTGTGGCGGATGTTGAAGCTCCCTTTCTTATTTTTTTTAGGGTTCACATGGGTCAAGCTCATTGGTCTCCTTATTTATTTTATGTTTTACTACTATTATTTTTATTTTGCGAAAACAAAATTAATTGTTACTTAATCTCATTTTTCTCATTTTTAATACTCTTCCAAACATGATTAAATTTTCAAAACATTACTAATATTTCATAACTAATATATGATAAATTAGAGTAATTAAAATAATTAACCTTTAAAAAAATACATATTATTAATAACCCAACCTCTCATATTCAAATTAATCACTATAATTATACTTATTTTTCAAAATACTCACGTTATAATAATACTATCATTAGAGAATAGTCAAAATTATAAAATAAATAAATATAA
>JBBPBP010009779.1:67903230-67925199 GCA_037974735.1 Cicer chorassanicum
TACCAACTCACATATACACGTAAAATCTCCTAAATCTTATTCTTTAAAATATTTACACTAATATACTATTATTTTTAGAAAAATATATAAAATAATAAAATATAACATTTATTATTCATATAACATATTTGGTCAAATATGTACAAGATTAGCACATCATAGAAAACACACCTATAAAGAAAATTAATCATAAAACTAATCAACATATATTCTAAAATAATTTTAACACAAAATTAAATATCTAAAATCCTATTTAATTAATAAAATAGTTTATTATAAAATTTGGAGTGTTACAGTTGTTATGAAAGTCTCACCTAGAGTTGACCTTTTCTAGAATATTTCCATTTTAATAGTTTACCTATTAATTGGTTTAATATTTTAGAATTGCATCGTGTGCTCTAGGAACCAATTTAGAACAATAGAGCCACCCATAGTAAAGGTTCACATTAAAAAAAAAACCATCAAATAAAAAAGAACCATGTAGGACACATGTATATATGAAGAAAAAAAACCTACCCTATCTATATCTCATATTCATCATAATGCATTGCATAATAATGCATGTTTCATCTTTAATTTCATTTTACAACATGTTGTTTTTCTTTTTCTCCTCATTTTTTTAGAAAAACTAATTGCATATTAGGAGGTAGTAAAATGTTTCAGTTAAATGCATAATCATTGCATTCACAGCTTTTTTACATTCTCACAACATTTTCCTTCAAGAAAAAATAAACAAAATGGCAAAAACAAAAGCAGAAAAAAAAAAAAGAAAGTATCATGACACCCTTACCGAACATGTTCTCGGGCTATAATCATGGATGAATTGAAGCATACAAATATTATCTAAACCAACTGAAAGACCCTATGGCTAAAAATTTGGAAATCTTGCAAACCCTTGATACTTGAAATTGTGGGAACACTTCATGGAAAAAAGTATATCACAAAGAACTCATGTTTACCCCTTTGATTTCATAAGTCTAACAATTTTTATCTTTTAGTTTACTTTTTGGTCAACCTCAAGTCACTTGTCCACAAGATTTGAACCTAATACTAATGAGATTCATCTTCATCCTCCACCCCCTACTTGTGGGTCGTGGACATACATTTTTGGCTTTTCGTAGCAGGCAAACTTCTAGATGTTGGGTCGTCTATTTTGAACTTTCGTCACTATTGCTTATTACTTTGATGCCATGAAAATATACATCAGTCTAAAGAAAAATGTCAAATCTTACATGAATCTGTAAGGACAATTGAAAAAAAACTCGACTAGACATTATGTTTGTGACACCCTAAACCCCAAAATAATATATAATAATTTATAATAGAATTTTTAACTTTAATTGGCAGCGGGTAAAACAAATACGTTTTCAAGGGAATAAAAAAAATTTATAATTAATTTGAGATATCACATTCTTCAAAATTCAAAATGAAAACTTTAAACTTTTTCCTCCAAAATAGTGCAATCATCATAAAATTTGATTTAACTAGAATTTCTTAACTTATTTCCAAAAATTTACTAGTTATAAGGTTTCATACAAAAGTTGTTTCTAATTAAACAAATAAAAATACAACTTATGACTCTCATTCCCGGTATCACCTATCAGAGCGGGGCTTCTCCCAAATTTGAACTTCAAGACTCATTAACCTGTAATAACTGCGATTTCGCAAACGCAGGGCCAAACCAGTCAAACACAAACAACGAAGGAGGTGAGTTTTGAAATCATGTTAATAGTATAATGTAAGTAAGGAGAACACACAATTAATTCTAAATAAACCGTATCATTAGACAAACATTCTTCAAAGAAAAACATAACATTATAAAGTCAAAACCACTCAAGGAAAGTCAATACATTTCACTACAACATCAAATCATCTAAGAAGAATTATTATCGCACACGGCACATATTAATCACAACAAAACAATCACAAGAAAATGCAATGCTATGCATGAGCTTAGACTCTACTTCACAATGTGGTACCATTCTAACTCTGAAGTACTTGGTTAGGAGGCCATGATACTATGCCACCATTCCGGTGGACGGACAATTCAAATTGGCCCTGTCCTCATAGATCCCCTCAACTCAACCCGAGACACATATACGCGACAGTCGAGGTAAACGTGTGTTGCATGGTAGCTCCCGACATTTGGAGTGCTACCTCCAAGTCACCTAGGAATTCCCCACCCGAATACCTCCAAGGTCTAACAATCTTGCCTTAAGGCTCAACAATAGACCGCCACGATCAGGCTCAATTCAGTTGTACTTCCCCAAAATCGCTAGGCTTGTCAGGCCCTACCTATATGATGACAAAATAATCACCACTTCACAAATTTTCAATATTTATTTTCTCCCCTCGTTGGCTTAGGATATTCCATTAAGACCGTAATATCAAACACAAATTGGAATCAAAATTATTTCATCAGGGGTTACTTCAATATTTTCATCACAAATTCATAACATCACTATTATAAATCACATATCATCATCATTACATAACTCATCACAAATTTATGAAATCACAATTATTATTCATACATCATCATCATCACATAAAATTATCACAATGCACACATATTTTATTATCACATCACATAAACTCATCTAATCCAACATATGCACCAAATTCATTCGACATCCAATATCACAATAATATCAAATATCACACATTTAACAAAAATAAATCAAATATCACAATAATATCAAATAACACACATTCAATGGAATTAAATCAATCAACACCTTATAAATTTCTATTCCACATTTTAATCTCACAATTCCCATATTTGCACATTAATTAATTTATCACTCAAAGGGCTACTGCCGTACGTAGCAAGCCCCGGATGAATCGTTAGGAAATACGATTTTCCCGTTCATCTCACAATATATTACACTCATGAATTCAAACGCTCTCTCACCCCTTACCTTATGTCGACGCTTTCACACACAAATACGATTCCATGAGCAAACAGCCTTTATTCTTTGACTCTTTACTCTTCAATCGATCTAACTCGACAGTTTATGGGTAAACGTCAAAAATAAATTATGAGAAACTACTCTAAAAACTAAATTCGAAATTCGGTCAAGGAAAATTACCATAAATCAGAAAACCAATGAGTGGATAATATAGCCACTTTTCACACGATCGTTTTGGCGTTGGTTTCACTCAAATCGGACTTACGGTGAAGAAGAACGGTGCAAAATAAGGAATTCCACAAACGGAGAAGTCGGATATTTTAGAGAGAAATTTCGATGGTTAAAAATCTGGAAAAATGTGTTTAATTGACTAACTAAATGTATAAAACAACATACTGAAATTTGGGCGGAAACGGAGAAAATTTTCTGAACAGTCGTGAGACACCGACATCGATTTCCTATTTAATTCTCACTATTCCCATTGCTACAGCCGCTGCCATGCCTTCCATTCATGTAGCTCTACAATTTGTTTTGTTAGGTTATTACTAACCTAACCTATTGAACCAATTTTATTTCTTTACCGTATTTTTTTATTTTCACAAAGCCCAATTAATTACTCACTTATTTTAATTTATTTATTTGTAATTAAAATAATATTTTTTTTAAATATCAAATTAAAATAATTATATTTTAAAAATAGTTAATATGACAAAATAAATAAATATAACATCAATATTTTAAAAATAGATTAATTAAAGTAGTTAACTTTTTAAAAATTACATATTACGAACAACAAAAACTCTAATATTCAAAAGAATCAATATAATTATACTTATTATACAAAATACTCATATTAAAATACTACCATCATTAGAGAATAGTCAAAATCACAAAATAAATAAATATAACATTACTACTTTATATTAATTACTAAATCATAATAAATATATATAAAATCACAATGCCACAACAAGTATTTAAAAATAAAGGAAATCAAACACAATATTATTACTATCCCAAGATAATTGTTTATAAAATAAATAACTAAAATAGGAGATACTTAGAATTAATTAAAATATTAATATGTGCACATTTAACATTAGTCAAACATACAAGGAAATATCGCATTAATTACAAACGTACATAAACACGAAAAAATCTTCTAAAATCTTATTTTTATTTTTATTTTTTTAAAATATTACACTAAAATACTATTTAGAAAAATATATAAAGTATAATATTTGTTATTTAGATTACTTGTGTAGTCCAATATGTATAATAGTAGCACGTCATCTAAAGCACCCATATAACGAAAGCGAATCACGAAATTTATCACATATATTCTAAAATAATTTTAACACCAAATTAACACATTCTTGCGATAATTAACAAGTATAAAATCTTACGATAATTAACAAGTATAAAATCTTACGATACTTTATTATATTGACATATTCTTGTTTCCTTAATATTATGAATATCAATAAATGCATTTTGTTTTCTCTTCCTTTTTACCCCTCATAAATTTAACCATTTCTTACCCAACATTATACGCCTTTCACTTATTCTAACCATGTACCATAAATATTTGGAAGTAGTTCATTCATAAATAAGTTTGCTAAGATTTCACTACATAATTTCTGTCATGCTATTAATTCCACTGAAAGGGATGAGAATGATAAAAATAAAATCCTTTATTTGGACGGACCTCAATATATTGGGACATGCAGTTAACGTCATGTTAATCCCCTAGAAAGGTTGTTTTATCTTTATCATTATCTAATTGGGCTTTGAATATACCAATCACGTGGAGGAATTTGAAGTTTGTACCATGGGTATTCTAATCGCCCACAAATCGAAAGTTAAAATGTTAAAAGTACGTGAGAGTTGAATGTAATCCTCAATCAGCTAAATCATTTTCCATAATGTCCCTCAATAATATAATCAACTAGCTAATGTTCTAGCTACTTTCTGACACCCTAAACCCCCAAATTAATATTTTTGAATTTTGACACTGAGTAATGAAATTATTCAAGAAAAAAAAAACTTTGACACTATCTTACAAGGTAAAGAGTATCACATAATCACTTAGCACGTCACGTTAATAAAAGAATATCCATTAAATTTAACAGCTCGAAGTCATAATATTAGACAACAAAATTCCTTTGAAATACACGTAAATAAGTTTAGTAATAACTGTCAATATAGTCCCAACCCAATGTCACTATCAGAGCGAGAATTCCTAAATTAAAAAGACGTTAATAAAAAGGCATATAAAAAAAAGTTTTCAAGATAAGACAACTTTCGACACTCTGAGAGTATTAGTCATCACTTGCAGTTCGTCTGCGTCCAACGCAAACGCCAAACACAAACAACGACAGGTGAGTTTTGAAATTATGTAACAGTATAAAATTTACGAGGAGAACACGCAATTAGTCAGCACAAATAAAGAGAACATTCAAGAACATAATATTAGAGGTTAATCAAATTCAATCACAATAAAACAGTTACAAGAATGAAATGCTATGCATGTCCTATACTCTATACTTCATCATTTCGTACCATTCTACTTTGATATACTTGATTAGGAGGCCTGATAGTATGCCACTACAAGAGTGGACATACAATTCATGAATGACCAAGTTCTCATAGATCCCCTCAACTTAACCCGAGACACATAAACGCGATGGTCGGGGTACTCTTTTGTTGCGCGGTAGCTCCCGGCCTTAGGGAATAACCCATTAATCCACTTAGGAATTCCCCACTAGTTGTACCCCCAAGGTCTATCCGTCTTACCTTAAAGTTCGACGGTAGCCCTCCACGATCAGGCTCATTCAGTTGTACTTCCCCTAATCACTAGGTTTGTTAGACCCTCTCAATATGATGACAAAATTATCCTAACTCCAAAATCTACAACACATATCTCAGACTTACTCGATCATCACAGCTCAATAAGTTTCAGTTTGACTTCACAATATTCATAATTATATATGTATATTAGTCAATCACAATACAATCCCAATAAACAACTTTGATTAATTAGTATTCTGAATTAGAAAACTTTAAGTAATCAGCAAATTTATCATTACAAAATAATTAAAATAAAAAGGACACATGCCCAATTATATAAATCAAACTTAATTTCAAATTACTGCATAAAAATCTAAATAGGTACAAAAATATACTAACCTTATAGAGGAAAATAAATAGTACCGATGGATTTCACCTATTTCTATTCATGTGTGTGGTGTCCTTATTGCTCTAGATGGTACTATCGCTATGGGTAGCAGAGGCTTTTGGGAGCAAGGCAAGCGACAACTTTTTCTTTTTCTTCCGTGAGCGACGGTAACCTAGTTACTAAGTGTAATAAGTTTATATATATATGTCTATGTAAGCAGGCCCAGTTATGTCCATTTCCTATTACTCTATTCTATTCTATTATAAAAACAAATATACTACTAAGGCAAGTACTTAGGGAATTATCACATACGTATATAATAATAATATTTATAATAATAATTATAATAATAATAATAATTTACCACCATGTTGTTAAAATATAATAATAAGGAGTTGGGTGTTACAGGATTTCTTTTCTTTATGTTGAGACCGTGTTCAAAGGATTGTGTGCGAGATGTATGTCGTTTTGCTAATTGGCGGCACTTCTAATTAGGTTACAGAGTAGTATATCACGAATTCAGAATTAATTTAGATCCATTAATTCCGTTTATGGCAAATTCAGTTTATTGCTTAGGCTATTAATAGATATTATTAGGCTATTATATGGAGAATTAAATTTATGAAAGGCATCATCATAATTATTATATTTAATATATAATTAATATACGTATTTTATATTTATAATTACATAAAAATAAATTTAAATAATAAAGGTCTACGTAACCACAATACTAAAATATGAGGCCTAAGATAACAGCAATCCAGACTGGTATATATTATTTTATATATATTTTTCAAAATAAAATAAATAGGTCTAATACCAATTATGAACGATTTTAATTTAAATAACTATAATAATAATAATAATAATAATAATAATAATAATAATAATAATAATAATAATAATAATAATAATAATAATAATAATAATAATAATAATAATAATAATTTACCACCATGTTGTTAAAATATAATAATAAGGAGTTGGGTGTTACAGGATTTCTTTTCTTTATGTTGAGACCGTGTTCTAAGGATTGTGTGCAAGATGTATGTCGTTTTGCTAATTGGCGGCACTTCTAATTAGGTTACAGAATAGTATATCACGAATTCAGAATTAATTTAGATCCATTAATTCCGTTTATGGCAAATTCAGTTTATTACTTAGGCTATTAATAGATATTATTAGGCTATTATATGGAGAATTAAATTTATGAACGGCATCATCATCATTATTTTATTTAATATATAATTAATATAGTTATTTTATATTTATGCTTACACTATACTAATAGCAATCGAGACTGGTATATATTATTTTATATATATTCTTTTAAAATAAAATAAATAGGTCTAATAACAATTATCAATGATTTTAATTTAAATAACTATAAAGACAATCAAAGAAAGACATTCACATAAAAAAAATGATCACACCACAGTAAACACATGTATAAGAAAATATCAGTAATTTATAATAAAAATAAATTAAGGTATAACAATAAATTAGGGTGTTACACACTTTATCTTCAATGTTCAAAGTAAGTCATGATGAAGAATAGTCACTCACAAGAATGAAAGCCGCGATTATCCTGCTTATTATCAAACATATAAGAAAGGCTAGATGGAAAGTTCTCGTACCAAATATTACCTCGTAACTGTGGAATACCCTCCCTGAGTATCAGACTATAACAGGGGCACCCCTTTGTTCCTTATTATATTGAATAGAGGCAGTGCGACCCATTCGAACAAAAAATCCCCTTATCAAGAGTAATGAACTGTGTTAGCCGACTGAATTCAATTCAAGAAAAATGTTGACTACCTCATGTCAAGGACAATTATTTCAAAAGATCTTAAAAGAAGAACATATGAACTTCGGAGCTTCAAAACAAAGAATTAGCGCTCAAGAAGATTTCACATATCTAAAAGGACTAGCATGACAAGTGGACTCCCAACTATATGAGCCCCAATACCATAAAAAAAAAATTCATTCAAGTGTGGCTCTGATCCAAACCAATATGGATTGATAAGACTTATCACTACTTGCACACATTGTTGCTTCAAAAAGTATTATATCTAAATGAAGACCCGCTAGGTTGAAAATAGAAAAGGACAACCTAGGCAAAAATTAGGGTATAACAAAATAAAATAATAATAATAAATACCCGCTAGGTTGAAAACCTAAAAGGGAAACCTAG
Source organism: Cicer chorassanicum (assembly GCA_037974735.1). Taxonomy (NCBI): domain Eukaryota; kingdom Viridiplantae; phylum Streptophyta; class Magnoliopsida; order Fabales; family Fabaceae; genus Cicer; species Cicer chorassanicum. The sequence continues at coordinate 67,911,518 of JBBPBP010009779.1, forward strand.
GCAAAAATTAGGGTACAAAATGGAATAAAAACCCGTTAGGTCGAAAACCCGAAAGGGCAACCTAGGCAAAAATTAGGGTGCAAAAATGAATGGAGACCTGGTAAGTCGAAAACCCGAAAAGTGGCCTATGCAAAAGTTAGGAAAAAAAAACCCATTTGGTTGAAAATCCAAAAGGGAAATCGAAGCAAATAGTATGGCTTACACAGATCAAAGTCGAAGCAATATATTTAGAAAGGTTGTGAAGATAAATTGGGGGAAATCATATCCTCCAAAATGGGTTAATAACACGATTGAAATTATGGTATGATTTATTAGCACACTTCTTTTATGAAATACTACTAATCAGGTCATTTACCCATATGAGATCACCTTATCTTTTTCTATTCCTATGAATCATTCTTTTTTTGTACTATAGATTTTCTCAACTAAATATCATCATCTAAACTAATTTCTTGAGTTATGAATCTTTTTGTCAAAATGCATTTTTATGATAATCATATGTTGGGACACAAGATATGTGAATGTCAAGAGGCCAAAACTAGTATGATGTCTTTACACATAAGGTAGTGGTAACTAGAGATCAAGTCGAAGATGTAACAAAAATCTCTTTAAAGATAAAAAGGACAATCTCCACTATTTATTCAAAGTTCTGCATATTCTTTATCCATGAATCCAAGGATCATGTTCGTAAGGAGGTGAAAGAAATAAAAAAAAATTGTAAAAAAGTTGATTGAAAAACAAAAGATGAAAATGAAGGAAAATGTTCGTTCATCAAATGCATTCATGACATTTCATATTTTCAATAGTATATAAATTTAAAGTCGGGAATACTGACCCACACACTCTAATTTAAAGTCGGGATGGCTAACCTGCACCCTCTGATTTAAAACCCAAGATGATTCCCCGTTACCTCACATCGATATTTTGGTTGACAATGTGGCCTAAAATTCGCTCTTCTCTTTTATGAATGGTTACAAAGTAATGTCTTCTGGTCTGAAGAATGTTAGGGCGATCTACCAAAGAGCTATGGTAACCCTATTGCATGGCATAGTTCATAAAGAGGTAGAAGTTTATATAGATGACATGATCTAAAGAAACTCTTCGAAAAACTTAGAAAGTTTAAGCTAAAGCTTAATCCTTCCAAGTGCACTTTCGGCGTGAGGTCGGTAAAATTATTGGGATTTGTGTTTAGTCAGAAAGGAATACAGGTTGATCCCGATAAGGTTCATGCCATTTTAGAAATGCCTCCCTCAAGTAAAGAAAGAGAATTTCGCATTTTTTTTCGAAGACTAAATTATTTTTCCAGATTTATATCACAACTAACCGCCACTTGTGAACTAGTCTTTAAACTTTTACGGAAAAAATTTATAGATGTTAGAACATACTTGTTGTGCCTTAGCCTGGGAGGCCCATCGCTTAAGGCAATACATGGTTTGCCATACGACCTGCTTGATATCCAAGATGGATCCAATCAAGTACATTTTCGAAAAGCCTGCTCTCACAGGGTGAATTGCTCGTTGGCAGGTGATGTTATTAAAATATGATATTAGCTATGTTACTTAGAAAGCCATCAAAGGGAGTGCCTTGACAAATTATCTGGTTAATCAACATATGGATGATTATAAGTCAATGCAATGTGAATTCCCGAATGAAAGCATCATGGTTTTGTTTGAAAAATGTGATAATGGAAAATGGACCCTATTGTTCTACGGGGCCTCAAATGTAATGGGGCATGATATTGGGGTTGTCTTAATATCTCCTAAAAAGCAGTTCATACCTATCACAATGCGCTTGTGTTTTGATTGTACCAATAATATAGCAGAATATGAAGCTTGTGCCATAGGGATTTTGGCTACTTTGGAATCAAAAGCAAAAGTTATTAATCATCTTAACCGAGAATTGGAAACTCGAGAAAAGAAGTTACTACCTTATTTTACCTACATAAAGGAATTATCTTCACAATTTGACAAAATCACCTTTCATCGTGTCGCTCGAGAAAACAGTCAATTGGTTGATACTTTGGCTACTTTATCCTCGATGTTCCAAATAAGTCTAAACAATGAAATCCCATCCATTAAAATGGAGAGTTGAGATCATCATGCGTACTTCCACGTAATGGAAGAAGAAATCGACGGGAAACTTTGGTATCACGACATCAAACATTATCTTATAAATAGAGAATATACTCCCGAAATATCGGAGAATGAGAAAAGAACTATGAGACGGTTAACCGCGAACTTTTTCACGAACGAAAATATTTTGTATAAGAGGAATCATGATATGGTACTCCTCAGATGCGTTGATGTCAATGAGGCAAAAGAAATTCTATATGATGTCCACGATGGCTCTTATGGGATCCATATGAACGGACACGCCATGTCTAGAAAGATTCTTCGAGTCGGGTATTACTACCATAAATGTCAAATATATGTTGATAATATCCATGCCCCACCAATGCCCCTGAAGACCCTTTCAGCACTCTGGTTGTTCTCAATGTGGGGCATAGACGTCATCGGAATGATTGAACCGAAAACATCAAATGGACATCGCTTCATCTGGGTGGCAATCGATTACTTTACCAAATGGGTAGAGGCTGCTTCATACACCAATGTAAAAGGGAGTTAATATGTCGTTATGGCCTACCAAACAAGATCATTACCGACAATGCCACAAATCTGAATAACAAAATGATAGATGAATTGTGTGCCACCTTTAAAATTCAACACCACAACTCGTCCCCGTACAGACCAAAAATGAATGGTGCGTTTGAAGCAGCAAATAAAAACATCAAAAAAATTATTCAGAAAATGGTTGTAACATACAAAGATTGGTATGAGATGTTACCGTTTGCACTACATGGGTATCGCACTTCGATACGCACTTCAACTGGGGAAACCCTTTTTTCCCTAGTATATGGGATGGAGGTTGTGCTACCCATTGAAGTAGAAATCCCCTCACTAAGAGTATTAATGGAATCCAAACTAGAGGAGTCGGAATGGGTACAAACCCGTTTCGATCAATTGAATTTAATTGAAGAAAAATGGTTGGCGGCCTTATGCCATGGACAATTATATCAGAAAAGATTGAAAAGAGCGTAAGAGAAAAAAGTACGTCCTCGAGAATTACGGGAGGGAGACTTGGTGCTAAATAAGATCTTACCCATTCAGAAAGATTATCGTGGGAAATGGACCCCTAACTATGAGGGCCCATACGTCGTGAAGAAAGTTTTTTCAGGTGGAGCTTTTATCCTCACGAATATGGATGGAAAAGATTTAGTTCTCCTTGTAAACTCAGATGTCGTAAAAAAGTATCATACTTATATAATGAATACCTGCTAGGTTGAAAACTTAAAAGGGCAACCTAAGTAAAAATTAGGGTACAAAAATACCCGCTAGGTTGAAAACCTGAAAAAGGCGACCTAGGCAAAAATTAGGGTACAAAAATAATAATTAATATCCGCTAGGTTGAAAACCTGAAAGGGCGACCTAGGCAAAAATTAGGGTACAAAAAAGAATACCCGCTAGGTTGAAAACCTGAAAGGGCAACCTAGGCAAAATTAGGGTACAAAAAAACTCGTTAGTTTGAAAACCTGAAAAGGCGACCTAGGCAAAATTTAGGGTACAAAAAATATATAATAAATACCTGCTGGGTCGAAAACTTAAAAGGATGACCTAGGCAAAAATTAGGGTACAAAAAATATAATAAATACCTACTGGGTTGAAAACCTGAAAGGGCAACCTAGGAGAAGAAGAAAAACAACAACAACAAAAACAAAAACAAAGAATATATACTCAAAAGGGCAAGACCAATAGTTTCGATCGGACTATGGCACGAGAAGTTTGTACAATCTACCTTTGAATTACTAGTAACCAAGTCGGGTCTTCCACCCATTCCTTTTGTTTTATCTTATGAATATTCTTTTTTTTACGACGAATATTGAACCTCAATATATTGATATATACTTTTATCATCTTTATAATTTAACCTTCTTCCTCTAATGCATTTTACGATTATCGTGTACTGGAAAGTAAAACATATACCTTACCTCGATATAATGAATTGCGATAAAGTCGGATATATTAGAGGTTGTTCAAAGTGCAAGGCAGACGACAATATGAGATCCAACTTAAGATTACAACAATAATTCTTCTTCAAAAAAAAAGGAAAAAAGAGAAATGGACAAAAGATAGATCAAAGATATCGAGTTCAAGAAAAATGTATAAGTGCCTTTTTCATCCATGATTTTAATGGTCGTGTCCAATAAAAATATTAATAAAAACCATCATATTCATTCATTCATTCATTGATTCATGACATTACATAAATTTAAAGCCGAGAAAATGACTCGCATGTTGAAGCCGGGAAAACGACTCGCACCCGAAGCCGAGAAAATGACCCTCATGTTGAAGCTGGGAAAACGACTCGCACCCGAAGCCGAGAAAACGACCTGCATGTTGAAGCCGGGAAAACTACTCGCACCCGAAGCCGAGAAAACGACCCGCATGTTGAAGCTGGGAAAATGACTCGCACCCGAAGCCGAGAAAACGACCCGCATGTTGAAGCCGGGAAAACGACTCGCACCGGAAGCCGATAAAACGACCCGCATCTTGAAGCCGAGAAAACGACTTGCACCTAAAGCCGAGAAAACGACCCGCATGTTGAAGCCGGGAAAACGACTCGCACCCGAAAACGACCCGCATCTTGAAGCCTAATTTTGTCCGCTTTTTATTTATTTATTTACCTATTTATTTATTTTTACTTTTTATTAAAAGAAAAGGGGGGAAATAATAATAATAATAATAATAATAATAATAATAATAATAATAATAATAATAATAATAATAATAATAAATAATTAGGGCTATAAACTTTAGACAATCACATGTGTTTCCAGTTCTTGTTTGGCTTTAATTGATGTTCAGACACTTTTCTAAAAAAAAATAAAATAAAAAATAAAATAAAAATAAAAAAATAAAATAAATAATAACAAATTAATAAAGGTACATAATTGAATGAAAGAAACCAAAAAGAAATGGGTTGGTGGTCATAAAAATCGGTATAATGATAATCAATTGATTGAAAAGAAACCAAAAAGAAAGAGATTAATAGTAATAAAATGGTGATCAATTGGCAATTATTCCCTTGTCTTTTGTAACCTACACCCGAAAAGCCTATAAATAATCGAGAATAAGAGTAGAAGAGTGGAGCACTATTGAGAGCAAAAAAAAAGAAAGAAGAGAGAATAATAGGCAAAAGAAAAGCAAAGAATCTGATCTTTGGGAAAATCAATCCAGCAAAAAACCAATTCAGTAGAAAGGTATCACTTTCTTATTGTTCTTTTTTCTTTCTCTTTTTTTTGTTCATGAAAAAATAAACTCATATGTTAAGCTTTCATTTTTCTAAAGTTGTTTGTTTCTTAAAATTATTTTCTTTGCAACACAAAATGCCAAAAAAATATAAAGTAATTTATGTTTATAAATCAATCGCCAAGAAAACAAATTTTACCACACTGTACTATAACAGAAAAATCATATCACGTCTCTATCAAATAACAAATAATACTCATAACAACGAATAAATAGTTTTTCCCTTAGGATTAGAATTAACGGTCGCAGCCGCCGGATGAAATTCATCATTGTAACACCCCAAATTTTATAATAAACTATTTTAATAATGAAATATGATTTTAAATAATTAATTTGGTGTTAAAATTATTTTAGAATATATGTGATAAATTTCGTGATTCGTTTTCATTATATGGGTGCTTTAGATGACGTGCTACTATTATACATATTGGACTACACGAGTAATCTAAATAACAAATATTATACTTTATATATTTTTCTAAATAGTATTTTAGTGTAATATTTTAAAGAATAAGATTTTAGAAGATTTTACGTGTATATACTTATACCAAATTAATGTAATATTTTTCTGTGCGTTTGACTGATATTAAGTATGCACGTAGTTATATTTCAATTATCTATAACTATTTTCTATTTTTAGTTATTTATTTTATAAATAATTATCTCAGAATAGTAGTGATATATTGTGTTTGATTTCCTTCATTTTTATATACTTGTTATGACATAGTGATTTTATATATATTTATTATGATATAATAAATAATATAGAGTGTTGATGTTATATTTATTTATTTTATAATTTTGACTATTCTCTAATGATGGTAGTATTTTAATGTGAATATTTTATAAAATAAGTATAATTATAGTAATTATTTTGAATATGAATCTTGGTTATTAATGTATTTTAAAAGATTAACTACTTTAATTATTTTATTTTATAAAATATGGGTTTTGAAATATTAATAATTTTGTGCTTATTTTCTTTATATGTGTGCTTGTCAAGTTGTGCCTATTTTATATATATTCCATTGATTTAGTGGCTTATATAAAATATTGATGTTATATTTTTTATTGTCATTTAAACTATTCTCTTAATATAATAATCTTTTAATTTGATATTTTGAAAGATATTATTATTTTAGTGGCAAATAAATAAATTAAAATAAATATTTAATTAGTTGGACCTTGTGAAAAAATAAAATAAAATGGAGTTCAATGAGTTAGGTTAACAATAACTAATATTTAAAAAAAAAAAATCAAATATACCCTAATATGAAAGCGCTACAGTAGAAAGATAGAAAGAGAGAGAGAAAAGGCAGCGGCCATACTAAGAGAAAAGAAAAGAAATCGGTTCTGGCGATCGACAATTGTCCAGAAAAACTTCCTCCGTTTTCGTTCAAATTTCAGTATGTTATTTAATTTATTGAGTTAGTCAATTAAACACAATTTTCCAGATTTTTAACAACCACAATTTCTCTCTAAAATACCCGACTTCTCCGTTTGTAGAATTCATTATTTTGCACCGTTCTTCTTCACCGTAAGTCCGATTTGAGTGAAACCAACGCCAGAACGATTGTGTGAAAAGTGGCTATGTTATCCACTTATTGGTTTTCTGATTTATGGTAAGACTCCTTGACCGAATTTCGAAATTAATTTTAGAGTGTCTTCTCATAATTTATTTTTAACGTTTACCCATAAATTGTGGAGTTAGATCGATTGAAGGACAAAGAGTCAGAGAATAAAGGTTGTTTGTTCGTGGAATCGTATTCGTGTGTGAAATCATCGAAATAAGGTAAGGGGTGAGAGAGCGTTTGAATTCATGAGTGTAATATATTGTGAGATGAACGGGAAAACTGTATTTCCCAACGATTCATCCGGGGCTTGCTACGTACGGCAGTAGCCCTTTGAGTGATAAATTAATTAATGTGGAAATATGGGAATTGTGAGATTAAAATGTGGAATAGAAATATTTATAAGGTGTTGATTGATTTAATTCCATTGAATGTGTGTTATTTGATATTATTGTGATATTTGATTTATTTTTGTTAAATGTGTGATATTTGATATTATTGTGATATTGGATGTCGAATGAATTTGGTGCATATGTTGGATTAGATGAGTTTATGTGATGTGATAATAAAATATGTGTGAATTGTGATAATTTTATGTGATGATGATGATGTATGAATAATAATCGTGATTTCATAAATTTGGAGTTATGTAATGATGATGATATGTGATTTATAATACTAATGTTATGAATTTGTGATGAAAATATTGAAGTAACCCCTGATGAAATAATTGTGATTCCAATTTGTGTTTGAGATGACGGTCTTAATGGAGTATCATAGGCCAACGAGGGGAGAAAAATAAATATTGAGAATTTGTGAAGTGGAGATTATTTTGTCATCATATAGGTAGGGCCTGACAAGCCTAGCGATTTCGGGGAAGTACAACTGAATTGAGCCTGATCGTGGCGGTCTACTGTTGAGCCTTAAGGCAAGATTGTTAGACCTTGGAGGTATTCGGGTGGAGAATTCCTAGGTGACTTGGAGGTAGCACTCCAAATGTCGAGAGCTACCATGCAACATACGTTTACCTCGACTGTCGCGTATATGTGTCTCGGGTTGAGTTGAGGGGATCTATGAGGACAAGGCCAATTTGAATTGTCCGTCCACCGGAATGGTGGCATAGTATCATAGCCTCCTAACCAAGTACTTCAGAGTTAGAATGGTACCACATTGTGAAGTAGAGTCTAAGCTCATGCATAGCATTGCATTTTCTTGTGATTGTTTTGTTGTGATTAATATGTGCCGTGTGCGATAATAATTCTTTTTAGATGATTTGATGTTATAGTGAAATGTATTGACTTTCCTTGAGTGGTTTTGACTTTATAATGTTATGTTTTTCTTTGAAGAATGTTTGTCTAATGATACAGTTTATTTAGAATTAATTGTGTGTTCTCCTTACTTACATTATACTATAAACATGATTTCAAAACTCACCTCCTTCGTTGTTTGTGTTTGACTGGCTTGGCCCTGCGTTTGCGAAATCGCAGTTATTACAGGTTAATGAGTCTTGAAGTTCAAATTTGGGAGAAGCCCCGCTCTGATAGATGAGAGTCATAAGTTGTATTTTTATTTGTTTAATTAGAAACAACTTTTGTATGAAACCTTAAAACTAGTAAATTTTTGGAAATAAATTAAGAAATTCTAGTTAAATCAAATTTTATGATTATTGCACTATTTTGGAGGAAAAAAGTTTAAAGTGTTCATTTTGAATTTTAAAGAATGTGATATCTCAAATTAATTATAATGTTTTTTTTTATTCCCTTGAAAACGTATTTGATTTACCCGCTGCCAATTAAAGTTAAAAATTCTATTATAAATTATTATATATTATTTTTGGGTTTAAGGTGTCACAATCATCGCTCGCCGCACCATATCACTCACCCCCAATTGTTAGTGGCCTTTGTGTCGGAACAGACTCGACAACGCACGAGCAAATCCTTTAATAAGCTGCTTCATTGTCACGTCCATCTGTTTCGTTTACATATCGCCGCGTCACGTTGTTTTCTAACAAAAATCACCTCTTTTTCGTTATTATTACATTTTCGTTACGTTGTTTTCTGACAAAAATCAATTTTTCTTTAAAACAAAAAATAAAAAGATACAATCCGTGAACAGACATCTCACCTCTTTTTTTTCGTAATTATTATTAATTTATACTAAATTATTTGAAAAACACTCGCAGCGGATAAAGAAAATTTGCTCAAGAAAATAAAAACTTTTATATCTAATGTAGGATATTATGTTTCTCTAAATATACATGTAACAATTCAACTTTGTTCCTCAATTAAAACAGTGCAATCTCAATGAGCTTGATTTAAGTATAATTACTTGACTTAATTCTAAAAACTTACTAGTACTTATAAGGTTTTCATACAAAAGTCTTTTCAAATTAAATAAGTAAAATACAAATTACAACCCTTATTCCCAGTATCACCTATCAGAGCGGGGTTCCTCCCAATTGGAACTTCAAGACTCATTAACTTGTAATAACTGCGATTTCGCAAACGCATGGCCAAGCCAGTCAAACACAAACAAAGAAGGAGGTGAGTTTTGAAATCATGTTAATAGTATAATATAAGTAAGAAGAACACGCATTTGATCATAAATAAACCGTATCATTAAACAAACATTATTCAATGAATAAAATATCATAATAAAGTCAAAGTCAAAATCTAGGAAAATCAATACATTTCACTATAATCAAATCGTCTAAGAGAAATTATTATCACGTGCGATACACATTAATCACAACAAATCAATCACAATAAAATGCAATGCTATGCATGAGCTTAGAATCTACTTCACAATGTGGTACCATTCTAACTCTGAAGTACTTGGTTAGGAGGCCATGATACTATGCCACCATTCCGGTGGACGGACAATTCAAATTGGCCCTGTCCTCATAGATCCCCTCAACTCAACCCGAGACACATATACGCGACAGTCGAGGTAAACGTGTATTGCATGGTAGCTCCCGACATTTGGAGTGCTACCTCCAAGTCACCTAGGAATTCCCCACCCGAATACCTCCAAGGTCTAACAATCTTGCCTTAAGGCTCAACAGCAGACCGCCACGATCAAGCTCAATTCAGTTGTACTTCCCCGGAATCACTAGGCTTGTCAAGCCCTACCTATATGATGACAAAATAATATCCACTTCACAAATTCACAATATTTATTTTCTCCCCTCGTTGGCCTATGATACTCCATTAAGACCGTCATCTCAAACACGAATTGGAATCACAATTATTTCGTCAGGGGTTACTTCAATATTTTTCCTCACAAATTCATAACATCACTATTATAAATCACACATCATCATCATTACATAAAATTATCACAACACATCCATCTTTTATTATCAGATCACATAAACTCATCTAATCAAACATATATATAAAATTAATTCGACACCCAATATCACAATAACATCAAATACCACACATTTATAGAAATTAAATCAATCAACACCTTACAAATATTTCTATTCTATATTTTAATCTCACAAGTTCCATATTTTTGCATTAATTAATTTATCACTCAAAGGGATATTGCCGTAGGTAGCAAGCCCCGGATGAATCGTTGGGAAATATACGGTTTTCCCGTTCATCTCACAATATATTATATTCATGAATTCAAACGCTCTCTCACCCCTTACCTTATTTCGATGCTTTCTCAAACACAGAAGTCGATGGAAGTTTTCAACAGCAACTGCAGATCAACAACGTACAGCGAGCGGATTCGAAAATAACGAGTTCACAAAGTCGCCAAGACACGGCTGATAAATTATCCGGAGCATACAAATAAATATTAAATAATTAAAAATAATTTTATGATCAAAATGGAGTCAAAACGATAGGAAAAAAAAACGACAGAAAAAGTCTCACCGACTCGTGGGAGCGCCGGAAGGGTGCGACGTCAACTTCACCGAAAAATGCAAATGAGTAGTGCTTCTTGAAGGTTTTGACGAGAGGAATCTAAAAATGATGTCCATTTTTGGAAAAGATGAATGTGGTTTCCGAAAAGCCCAAAAACAGTCCGCCCAAGGTACGAAAAATGGTTGTTTGCGGATAAACGGAGCCACGACCGGCCAAGGCGAGGCCATAAATAAGTTCAACGGTGGATTTTGTGTGAGAAGCCAAGGTTTCGTGCGTTTCCATGGCAATATGAAAGAGAATTCGAGATAGACCACTTGTAGCAACCATTGTGGTTTTTTGACATGTAAAAGATAATTTAATTGAGGTAACAGGTCTCGTAGTTAGAATCGCAATATATGAAAAACTTGGTTACTGTGAATAGTATATAAGCCAAATAAAAAAAATAGGTTTCATGTTACTGATGGAAAAAGAAGTAGAGTTTGGTGAGGGAAGGCATGTGTTACGGCACTGGTAGAGAAGAAAAAGACGGGGATTAGGTTATTAGAGTGGCTATTAGCTAGGCTGCCAAGGGAAGATTGGGTTATTAAAGTTTCTAATAGCTAGGCCACATAATTATATGTATATCATATATATTTCTATGCATATTAGGACTACGCATAGCCGTAACACATCAGTCATCATTGTTATATTTTATTTATATAAATCAATTTATTTATTCATATTATAAATAATTTAGTTAATTTATATATATATATATATATATATGTATATAAAATAAATTTATCTACCAAAGGTCTAGTTAACAATAATAACAAAACATTAGGCTTAACATAATAACAATCTAAAATTAATATGCACTAATCTATACTTATATATAATATAAAAATTGGATTTAATATCGATAATCACTAATTTTAGTAAATCATCCAGATAAGTAGATAAAAATAACTAAGTAGAAAATTATCACAACAAAATACATATAAGAAAATATTACTAATTTATAATAACAATAAATTCAGGGTGTTACAATATTACTCGTTTAGTCCTATAAAACTAGCAGATCATTGAAAACGTTCATATAATGAAAATTAATTACAAAATTTATCAACATATATTATAAAATAATTTTTAAACCAAATTATTTATTTAGAGTCCTATTTCATTAATGAAGTTTATTTTAAAATTTGGGGTGTTACAGCTTCATTGTCACGTCCATCTGTTTCGTTCACATATCGCCACATCACGTTGTTTTCTAACAAAAATCACCTCTTTTTCGTTATTATTGCATTTTCGTTACATTGTTTTCTAACAAAAATCAATTTTTCTTTAAAACAAAAAATAAAAAGATACAATCCGTGAACAGACATCTCACCTCTTTTTTTCGTAATTATTATTATTATTACATTTTTATTTTTGATACCTATATAATAATTATTATAATAAAAATAATTAAAATGGAGTAATAATAAAAATCGGACAACACGTATATATTTTCTAACCAAGAATATGTGTGTTTTGATTTCCCTATTGCACCCAGGGATACGTAGGAGCAAGGTCTTCCCCTTGTCAAACCAAATTAATAAAAAAAAATATTTTTCCTTCTTTTATTAATGTAAATAATTTATTTTCTTTTTTTTTATAATTATTTTATAGGGGGTAAAATAAATAATTAAATAAATAAATAATTTGTATACAATTAATTATAGTTTTACCGTTTTAATGGACGATGTAGGGTATTATTACTTTCCCTATTCGTAATCAACTCCCGAATCCATTTTTTGGTTCAAGAATTTTATTTTAGGTTTTTTGCGACTCCTTTTTCGCAGACAAACCGGACGCAACATTAACTTTATCTTTATGTTGTTGCACTGCCTATTTCATCTCGTAAGACTCTCGACCATATCAACTACAACACTATAAGGCTTCTCAGTAAGACTTTGAGGATGTATTATTACTAGAATATCTTTGGTCATACATCAATGTCCTTTGTGTTTAACCTAAATTACTCCCTCACACTTTATTCAAGACCATATTATTGCAATTTTCCAACTTATTTGAAGAGTGTTGCATGTCTATGAACTGTTTTTATTTGTTTTCTAGTCAAAATCATTCTCCCATATTTTGAAAGAATGTAAAAAATATATGCTGTGATCGAAATCTTTAGCCAAAATAACACTATAGAAAACGTCTCAAGTTTTATTTTTATTCTCATTGAAGTATATTAAATTCTTTAATACACTTTTTAAACATAAAATGTAAATGTCTGAAATGTATTAACTTTATTTTGATATGATTTTACATTTAAATTTGAGCAACAATTATATTTTTGTTCTATTTTTGACAATCATATGTGCAAACACAACTATAAGGTGTAAAAGGGTTTACACTAACACACTGTCCCCAACCGTTTTTGTTCTGATATTTAAAATAACACATCTTTCTGCATGTTGGAAGGTCACATGTATCTTTACTGATGACATCAACACATCTTTTTTGTTGTCCGTTTGCACCACTTGTCATAACTGTAATAGTAAAAATTAAAACACAATATTAGATGAAAAAAAAAAATCCTATCTAATTTATCCTAATAAACACAGACAATACCCATTGGTAGTAAAAAATTGTATACCTGAAAAAATAAGGGCAAGGATGATAAACACCATGAAAGAAAACTTAGCCATTTCAAATAGCTTCAATATCTATAGGAATATGATTTATTCTTGTTATTTTACTGTATGATATATCACTGTAAAAATAAAAACCAAACTTTATAGAAAAAAACCAACATTTTTAACATTATAAAACAAAAGTCAATGTTCAAAATTTCTACAAGTTTGAATCTCTTATTTTAATACTATATAAGATTA
>JBBPBP010009779.1:67946832-67973015 GCA_037974735.1 Cicer chorassanicum
CCTAGCGGGTATTCATTATTTTTTTTTTTTTGTACCCTAACTTTTGTCTAGGTCGCCCTTTCAGGTTTTCAACCTAGCGGGTATTTTTGGTACCCTAATTTTTGCCTAGGTCGCCTTTTTAGGTTTTCAACCTAGCGGGCATTCATTATTTAAGTATGATACTTTTTTACGGCATCTGAGTTTACAGGGAGGACTAAATCTTTTCCATCCATATTCGTGAGGATCAAAGCTCCCCCTGAGAAAGCTTTTTTCACGACGTATGGGCCCTTGTAGTTAGGGGTCCATTTCCCACGATAATCCTTTTGAATGGGTAAGATCTTTTTTAGCACCAAGTCTCCCTCCCGGAATTCTCGAGGACGTACTTTTTTCTCGTACGCCCTTTTCAATATTTTCTGATATAATTGCCCATGGCATAAGGCCGCCAACCTTTTTTCTTCAATTAAATTTAATTGATCGAAACGGGTTTGTACCCATTCCGACTCCTCTAGTTTGGCCTCCATTAATACTCTTAGTGAGGGGATTTCAACTTCAATGGGTAGCACAGCCTCCATCCCATATACTAGGGAAAATGGGGTTGCCCCAGTTGAAGTGCGTATCGAAGTGCGATACCCGTGTAGTGCAAACGGTAACATCTCATGCCAATCTTTGTATGTTACAACCATTTTCTGAATAATTTTTTTGATATTTTTATTTGCTGCTTCAACTGTACCATTCATTTTTGGTCTGTACGGGGACGAGTTGTGGTGTTGAATTTTAAAGGTGGCACACAATTCATCCATCATTTTGTTATTTAGATTTGTGGCATTGTCGGTAATGATCTTGCTTGGTAGGCCATAACGACAAATTAACTCCCTTTTTATGAATTTGACTACCACATTTCTGGTTACATTGGCGTACGAAGCGGCCTCTACCCATTTGGTAAAGTAATCGATTGCCACCAAGATGAAGCGATGTCCATTTGATGCTTTCGGTTCAATCATTCCGATGACGTCTATGCCCCACATTGAGAACGGTTAGGGCGCTGAAAGGGTGTTTAGAGGCATTGGTGGGGCGTGGATATTATCAGCATATATTTGACACTTATGGCATTTCTTAACATAATTAAAACAATCTTTTTCTAGGGTGAGCCAGTAATACCCGGCCCGAAGAATTTTTCTAGACATGGCGTGTCCGTTCAGATGGATCCCATAAGAGCCATCGTGGACATCTTGTAGAATTTCTTTCGCCTCATTGACATCAACGCATCTAAGGAGTACCATATCATGACTCCTCTTATACAAAACATTTTGGTTCACGAAAAAGCTTGCGGCTAGCCGTCTGAGAGTTCTTTTCTCATTCTCCGATATTCCGGGAGGATATTCTCTATTAATAAGATAATGTTTGATGTCGTGATACCACGGTTTCCCATCAATTTCTTCTTCCACTAAGTGGCAGTAGGCAGGATGATCTCGACTCTCCAGTTTAATGGATGGGACTTCATCGCTTCGACTTATTTGGAACATCAAGGATAAAGTAGCCAAAGCATCAGCCAATTGATTATTTTCTCGAGGGACATGGTGAAAAGTGATTTTTTCAAATTGTAAAGACAATTCTTTTATGTAGGTAAAATAAGGTATTAACTTCTTATCTCGAGTTTCCCATTCTTGGTTAAGCTGATTAATGACCAGAGTTGAATCTCCATACACTTCCAGCACTTTCGCTTTTGATTCCAAAGCTGCCAAAATTCCCATGGCACAAGCTTCATATTCTGCCATATTATTGGTACAATCAAAGCATAAACGCGCTGTGATAGGTATGAACTGATTTTTGGGAGATATTAAGACAACCCCAATCCCATGCCCCATTATGTTTGAGGCCCCGTCGAACAACAAGGTCCATTTTCCATTATTGCATTCTTCAAACATAACCATGATGCTTTCGTTTGGGAATTCACATTGCATTGACTTATAATCATCCACAGGTTGATTAGCTAGATAATCTGCTAAGGCACTCCCTTTGATGGCTTTCTGAGTAACATAGGTAATATCATATTCTGATAACATCACCTGCCAGCGAGCAATTCGCCCTGTGAGAGCAGGCTTTTCAAAAATGTACTTGATTGGATCCATTTTGGATATCAAGTATGTCATGTGGCAAAGCATATATTGCCTCAAGCGATGGGCTGCCCAGGCTAAGGCACAACAAGTACGTTCTAACATTGTATATCTTGTTTCAACCTCTGTAAATTTTTTACTTAGATAGTAAATGGCATGCTCCTTTTTTCCTGTTTCATCGTGTTGCCCCAGTACGCATCCCATGGCCCCGTCGAGAACTGTAAGATACATAATCAGGGGTCGGCCCAGAACTGGGGGGACTAGAATTGGAGGCTTTTGCAAATACTGTCGGATTTTTTCAAATGCGTTTTGACATTCTGTGTTCCACACAACTGTTTGATTTTTCTGTAAAAGTTTAAAGATCGGTTCACAAGTCGCAGTCAGTTGTGATATAAATCTTGAAATATAATTTAGTCTCCCAAGAAAACCGCGAACTTCTCTTTCGGTACTCGGGGGAGGCATTTCTGAAATGGCCCGAATCTTATCAGGGTCAACCTCTATTCCCTTCTGACTAACCACAAATCCCAATAATTTGCCCGACCTCACGCCGAAAGTGCACTTGGAAGGATTAAGCTTTAGCTTAAACTTTCTAAGTCTTTCGAAGAGTTTCTTTAGATCAATAATATGTTTTTCTTTTGTTTGTGACTTAGCAATCATGTCGTCTACATAAACTTCTACCTCTTTATGTATCATGTCATGGAATAGGGTTACCATAGCTCTTTGGTAGGTCGCCCCAGCATTTTTCAGACCAAAAGGCATTACTTTGTAACAAAATGTTCCCCAAGGGGTGATGAAAGTTGTTTTTTCCATATCTTCAGCTGCCATCTTAATTTGATTATACCCAGAGAAACCATCCATAAAAGAAAAGAGTGAATGGCGAGCCGTATTGTCAACCAGAATATCGATGTGAGGTAACGGAAAATCATCTTTAGGGCTGGCTTTGTTAAGGTCCCTATAGTCGACACACATTCGAACTTTGCCATCCTTTTTCGGCACTGGTACGATATTGGCTATCCATTGGGGATAATTTGCCACAGCCAGGAATCCTGCGTCAAATTGTTTTTTTACTTCTTCCCTAATTTTTATTGACATATCGGGCTTCATTCGCCTTAATTTTTGTTTGACCGGAGAAAAGTCAGGTTTTAAGGGCAATTTATGCTCCACTATGCTAGTATCCAATCCCAGCATATCCTGATATGACCAGGCAAAAACATCTTTGTATTCATGTAGGAGTTGGATTAATTCGTGATACACTTCTTTCTTTAAGATGGTGTCGACTTTAATTTCTTTCTTTATTTCTTCTGTCCCTAGATTAATCATTTCAGTCGGTTCCTCATAGGGCATGATACTCTTGGCTTCTCGTTCTACCGCTCTTAACAACTCTAGAGGAGGTTCATATTCCTCTTCGTTATCTTTTTCTGTTTGACTAACAGGATTGTCAAACTTATGCGACGAGATCTTAATACAGTCATTTGTGAATGGACTATTCCCAAATCTGCAGGATTCAAGGCCAGGATAAGGGGGAAAAAAAAAGAAAGAAAGAAAGAAAGAAAAAAGAACAATTTTGGCGAATGAATGTTAAAATATGGGAACGGTAAGAAAGAACAATAAGAAAATAAAATGAGAATGCATTTATTGAAATTCAAAGTACTGGGAAAACAAAATTGTGTCCATCCTAAATATAATAAAGTAACTTAAGGTCTTAGTAAGAGTAATAATGCTTTTAGAATTACATGGGAATTGTAACGCCCCGGATTTTGATCCAAGACATTACTTAAAAATATTTATTTTCTTTCAAAAATGACATAATTTTTTTTAATTTTTTTTTTAAAAACAGAAGTAGTTGATCATGTGATTAATAAAATTTCACTAGTAAATAAATTGATTTCATTTTTTTTTCTTTATGAAATAGCACAACGCAAATTTTACTGGATGTTATTATTATTATAAAAATAATTTGCTAATTGTAGAAAATGGTCACTTACATCCTAAAAATAGAATAAATTCTCCTTAAATGAAATAAAAACAACTGATTTAGATTTTTCCTAGCGGAAGGACCTCACCTCCGCATTTCTATTTAAAATTGACGAAAAAATAAATAAACTTTAAAAATGTGCCACATCGGGCTTATCACTACAAATATTATTATTTTTAATTAAAGTACCCCTTTTTCCCACGCGCGTGCGCCAAGCAAACGTCATTCACGTAACTCTTCGAGATCCTTAGTACCTAAATGTTGGTGTAAGGGGTCAGTTCATCCCACGGCAAAAATTAAACCAAATAATAAGTTAATAATCATAAAATATAAATATAAAATCTTTTTGTAATAAAAGATTTAGAGAAACTGATTTTTGTTTTTTTTTTTTTTTATCATTCACAGGGATGTATCAAAAGTCATAAAAAAACATCTAAATAAATCGAGTAGCAACTCACCTTAGAGCAAATAACTAGATCAAAATAAAAATAACAATAAAATGAATTGCAAATTGTGCATGCTCCTAAACATATATGATCCGGATATAACCAGCCACACAGGCGTCCACACAGAAGTCACCCATACCAATGGGGAAAATTAAACCAGCCACATAGGCGTCCACAAAGATGCATATGATATGTCATGAAATGATAATGAAAATTTACAAATCACTAGCCACTTAGGCAACCACAAAGAAAATGTCATAACACGAATAACCAGCCACTTAGGCAACCACAAAGGGAGAACTATTCAAACCATAAATCATCAGCCACTTAGGCAACCACACAGATAATAATATTTAAAACACAAATAACCAGTTACAAAAATCAACTTAATCATGTTATCACAATTAAAAATTAGAACTTTTCATCAATTCTCTCAAGACTCATATAGTATTCACAAAAATCAAAACTTTGAAATAAAATAGCACAAAAATCGAAACTTTAAATTAAAACATCCGAACAAACATATTACTCATGAGATCATAATAAAAATCATAACTTTATAATTAAATATACCTAGACAACAGAAAAATTGTAACTTTACATCAAATATATGACAACAAGCATATTGCTCATGTTATAATAATAAAAATCAAAATTTTATAATTAATTTTATCGAGGTAACCATATTATCATAAAACAAAATATTATAATTAAATTATCTAAGGCAAACATATAATCAACATTTTTCTTTTAACACATCAAGACATCATATAAATATCTTACAAATTATTAATTTAATATTCGGCCTAACCTTGCATGGAGAAAAGCCCTTACCTTGAGTGCTTTCCTTCCAGGCGACACTATATAGCCCTCGAAAATCTCACCAAGATGAAGGAACGAAAGTTTAGAACTTTGATCGGAATACGAGGGAATGTGAGGGTGGTTGTTTGAGTGGCTTAGAAAATATTTGAGATAATGAAACGTTGGTAATGGAGTGTGGGTGATTATGGCTTCTTTTTCTCTACCGCAAGTTTTATCGTGTCCTACGAATGAGAGGTGTATGTGACTAATAAAGGAGACGTGGGACTGATCCGAGAGAAGGAATAATTCTCTTCCTTGAGTTTAATTGCACTCATGAATAAGGAATTCAATTGAAATAATACCATTCAATGACCAACCGTTAAGAATTAATTGACATTCATGTATTTATTGTTGCTAGTTACACATTTGAATGGACACAAGGGAAAGTGCACGGTCTTATAAACTAAATACTATTAAATTAAAATATACTTATCAAAGGAAGTAGTATGGGTGATTCAATTTTGACTTAGTCAAAATTGACTTGGTCATTGTTCACTCTAAGACATAAAATTTTTAGTTAATAATAAAAATCCCAATAATTAAATAATTAATATAAAAATACTTCATCAAATAATTGAACATCCAATAAATAATTATCTTACTATCATCACACTGAATTAATAAAAACAGAATAAACAAAACTAAGGGTTTTAAATTAATTAGTTAAAATAAAGGATGTTACAATACTTACCCCCTTAAAATAGTTTCGTCCTCGAAACTAAGAGGTATCTAGAAGGTCTGGGTAAAGCTCTCTCATCTTCTCCTCCAATTCCCAAGTAGCATCTCCATTCGTATGGTTCCAAATCACCTTAACCAAGGGAATTTCCTTTCCCCTCAAATGCTTCGTAGTTCTGTCTGAGATGCTTATCGGCGGGACCTCGAAGGAAAGATTCTCCTTCAGTTGAATAGCATCGGGTGTGATAATATGGGATGGATCTGCCATGTACTTCCTTAGTTGTGACACATGGAACACGTCATGTAAATTGGCCAAATTCGGTGGTAAAGCAATCTGATAGGCCACTGGACCCACACGTCGGAGAATTTGGTATGGTCCAATAAACTTCGGAGTAAGCTTCTTTGCCTTCAATGCCCTACCAACTCCAGTGGTAGGTGTCACTCTCAAGAATACATGTTCATCCTCCTGAAACTCCAGAGGTCTCCTATGTCGATCAGCATAACTCTTCTGCCTGCTCTGTGCTGTTCTCATCCGCTCTTGGATCTGACGCACCTTTTCTGTAGTCTGTTGCACCAACTCAGGTCCTACGATCAAGTTTTCACCATCCTGATACCAACACAAGGGAGTTTGACACTTGCGCCCATACAAAGCCTCGTACGGTGCCATCCCGATGCTTGCATGATAGCTATTGTTATAGGTAAACTCAACAAGAGGTAATAGATCATCCCAACTCCCTCGGTTATCTAATGCACAAGCTCTTAGCAAATCCTCTAATGTCTGAATAGTCCTTTCAGTTTGACCATCGGTTTGAGGGTGGTAGGCAGAACTCAATCTTAATCTAGTACCCAATGCCTCATGCAATGCTTCCCATAAACGAGAAGTGAACTTTGGATCTCTATCAGACACAATGCTGGATGGTACCCCGTGTAATCTAACAATCTCGGCAACGTAGATCTCTGCAAGCTTAGATACATTGTAAGTAGTCCTTACAGGGATGAAATGGGCGGATTTTGTGAGCCTGTCAATAATCACCCAAATGGAGTCAAATTTCTTCTGAGTCTTAGGTAATGCTACCACAAAGTCCATAGATATGCTATCCCATTTCCACACCGGTACATCTAATGACTGCAGCAATCCAACAGGTTTTTGGTGTTCAACCTTAGCCTTCTGGCAAGTCAGGCAAGACGCCACATATTCCGCCACTTGTTTCTTCATTCTTGGCCACCAAAATCTCTGCCTCAGGTCTTTATACATCTTCGTAGTACCAGGGTGAATACTCAGTTTGCTCTTGTGGGCCTCATCTAAAATAGTCTTTCTCAACTCAGCATTATCGGGCACACAAATACGCTTATTACACCACAAAATGTTATCTGGATCCATTTCAAATTCGGGGGCCTTGCCAGTCTCAACCAATTTTCGTCTCCCCTGAATAGCCTCATCGGTTGCTTGAAGGGTTTTTATCTCATTCATCAATTCATTATCTACGATGATCGTTCCACATTGTACTTTTCCCGACAAGGAATCCAAATTAAGATCCAAGTCACGAAAATTCTCTAACAACTCTAATCCTTTCAATGTTATGGATGACAAATGGGCTCGTTTTCTACTCAAGGCATCAGCCACCACATTTGCTTTTCCTGGGTGGTAATGCAACGTGAACTCATAATCCTTGATGAACTCCATCCATCTCCGTTGCCGGATATTAAGCTCCTTCTGGTCGAACAAGTATTTCAAACTTTTATGGTCGCTGTATACATCAAAATTGCACCCATACAGATAGTGCCTCCAAATCTTTAGTGCAAAAACTATTGCAGCCAATTCCATGTCATGCGTGGGATAATGCTTCTCATGCACCTTCAACTGCCTTGAAGCATATGCTACCACTTGTTTGTTCTGCATAAGTACACAACCCAATCCTTGTAAAGAAGCATCACAATAAACTTCATATGGTTCTTCTGGCTGTGGCAACACCAACACCGGTGATGTAGTTAGTTTCTCTTTCATCAGCTGAAAACTCCTCTCACATTCCTCCGTCCATGCATATATATGATTCTTCTTTGTGAGTTGTGTCAACGGCGCTGCAATCTTAGCAAAACCCTCAATGAATCTTCTATAGTATCCAGCCAAGCCCAGAAAACTTCTAATCTCCGTGACGGTCTGTGGTTGTTTCCATGCCACCACAGCTTCTACTTTAGTTGGGTCGACAGCGATACCTTCCTTTGAGATGACATGTCCCAAGAATTTCACTTCCTCCAACCAGAATTCACACTTCCCCAAATTAGCATACAATCGCTTATCCCTCAAGATTTGTAAAACTTGACGTAGGTGAACTTCATGTTCCTCTCGACTCTTAGAATAGATCAATATGTCATCAATGAAGACCACCACAAATTTGTCTAAGAAGGCGTGAAATATACGATTCATGTAATCCATGAAAATAGCTGGTGCGTTGGTGACACCAAAAGGCATCACCAAATACTCAAAGTGTCCATAGCGAGTTCTGAATGCTGTTTTAGGAATGTCTTCTTCCTTCACCCGAATCTGATGGTACCCCGACTTCAGATCAATCTTTGAAAATATGGTTGCTCCTTTGAGTTGGTCCATCAAGTCATCAATGCGTGGCAAGGGATACCTGTTTTTGATTGTGACTTTGTTAAGCTGGCGATAATCGACACAAAGTCTAGACCTTCCGTCCTTCTTTTTCACTAGGAGCACCGGCGCTCCCCAAGGTGAGACACTCGGTCGTATGAACTGTTTAGACAAAAGGTCCTCCAACTGATTTTTCAACTCTGACAATTCCGATGGAGACATTCTATATGGGGCAATAGAAATAGGTCCTGTACCCGGAGTCACATCAATTGAGAATTCAATATCACGAACTGGGGGTAATCCTGGTACGTCTGGCGGAAATACCTCTGGAAAATCTTCGACCACAAGAATCCCGTCTACCTCCACCTCTAGCTTCATACTGACTGAGTTGAGAGAAACACATTTTTGAACTCCCTCTTTCAAAGAGAAGTTCAATTTATTGGTATGAGGAATCGAGAAACACCTGGGTCTGGGAATATCACCGACTTACGAGCGCAATCCAATAGAACATGATGGCGTGACAACCAATCCATCCCAAGGATCACTCCCAAATGCTTGAGGGGAATACAAATCAAATCAACGTTGAATTTCATATCAAACACAATCAACGGGCATTGCAAGCAAGCCGTATTACATTTCACCGATTCGGTAGAAGGTAGGGTAACCACCAAATCAAACGGCAAGGTAGTAACAACAAGTTGGAGCAAATCCACCCAATCCAATGAAATGAACGAGTGTGTTGCCCCTGAATCATATATTACTTTAAGTGATTTTCCAGCGATTAAACACTCACCTTGGATAAGTTCAGATGAAGATGGGGCTTCCTCTCCATTGATATGGTATACACGTCCCTTGGCGGTAGGGCGGGCAACATTGTCATTGATATTGTTGCGGTTGACAGCTCTATCATCCTTTCGTTCAGGGCATTCGTTTGCAAAATGGTCTGGTTTCTGACAGATGTAACAGACCCTAGGTCTGATTGGGCACTCAGATATCTTGTGTCCTTCCCTGTTGCAGCGAAAACACCTGATAGGGTACGCCTGGTTCAGCCTTGGAGTCTTTGGCCCTTCACCTTCCCCGTTTTGAGGTCGGGGTTGATCTCTAGCATTCCCCTGTGGTCGGGCATACGGTTTGTGTTGTTGATGTTGCCTACCCCTGTTCTGTTGGTCGTTATGCCCCTGTTTCAAATATTAACATTTAGAGGCCAAGCTTATGGATCTCATGATATGAATGGATTTAAATCTCTACCTGAGGTCTGATGGGTCCACCTACAGCACCCCTATTTAGACGACTCTGCTTCATCTGCTCCACTTTCTTGCATTTCTCCACCAGTACTTGGTATTGGCGTATCTCCAAGGGTCCCACTGACTCCTTAATCTCATACCTAAGCCCGCTTTCGAACCTCTCACACATGTATTCTTCATCTATCTGATTTAGGAAGTAGCGGAAATGCTTTGCTAGGGACTCGAACTTTGCCGCATATTCCGCTACTGTGAGATTCCCTTGATACAACTTCAGAAATTGGGCCTCCTTCTCAGCCCTAGCACTCTTCGGGAAGTATTTGTCTAGGAACTTATTCCTGAAAGCCTCCCAGGTCAGCTCTTCATGATTTGTCTCCATCATTCTCTTCGCACCTCGCCACCAGTATTCAGCTTCACCAATCATTAAATAGGTCGCATACTCCACTTTCGCATTGTCAGAGTAGTGTAGGATCTCGAAGATCTTCTCAATCTCCTGCAGCCAAAGATCGGCCTTGTCAAGGTCATGATCCCCTTTGAATTTAGGCGGATCTTGGCGACGAAATTCGCTCAATGCTCTTGTTGCCCTAGCTGCTTCATCCCTCTGATCCCTCTGCTCATCTCGCTGAGCCTGGGCCGCGGCTTGTTGGGCCATTGCAGCGGCCATTGCATTCATGGCTTGGATCGCTTCAGTCATGTCATTTCCTCCTTGGGGAATCGATCGGTTTGTGCGACGAGCCATAACGCTTCCTAATTAGGGAAATATTACGACAGAATTTTAACTCTAGGGTAGTAAGGAAGTCTTTTATTGAACACTATATAGTAAGTTCGGGTTATACAACAAGTCGTGTTTTGGAGGGGTTCCCAGGAAAGAGAGGTGGGTCAATGGACCACTTAATAACCAAGTCTTTCCTTAGCCAGAATCCCTCCAATACAACTTTTTATGTATTATCCTTCCCTTCTATCTTGGGGATCATACAATTATACATAATTTAGGATTTAGAACATTTCTTAGTTAGATATATTTAGATCACATGATGAAAGCTCTATAATTACTTTGTGATTTAGATTGAAATAATTTAAATTGGGGGTAATAAACTTATAATTCGCAATATCATGCAATCATAAATAATTACTGCATGAATTAAATTAAAAATTCTTTCTAATCATAGGATCAAGAATTTAAGACATATTTTTCATCACAATTATACGGAGGAGTTAGGCAATTAAATTCACATAACTAGAATTTAAGTCATTAATGACAGAAAATAGCTAGAGAATCAACACTTAGTATGAACAAGAAGTAGAGACTTTAAAATTAACAAAAACAACCATAGACGAACAAGTATAAAATTCATAAAAATAATAAAGTGTAACAACTTAAATAGAAATTTTATTAAAAATATAAAAGACAATGCCAATAAAGCCATGCAAGTAGACATAGAGATTTTCATATTTGAAAACAATTAAATACACAATAGAATAATGAAGTATTTAAGGCATATATTTACCTACAACAATTACACAATTAATCACACATAATAGAATTTAAGAGGTTGCACAATTAATAGCACATAAAAGGATTTAAACAATTAATAGCACATAAAAGGATTTAAGTGATTTGTAAAATTTTCAAATTCAAGGGGTTACACAATTAATAACACATAATAGAAATTTAAGAGGTCATACAATTAATAATACATAATAGAAATTTAAGTGATTAGTAAAATTTTCAAATTCAAGGGGTTACACAATTAATGATACGTAATAAAATTTGAGTAATTAGTAAAATTCAATTTCAAGGAGGTTACATAATTAAGGATACTTAATAGAAATTTAAATAATTAGTAAAACCCAATTAATTAGAAAATCAGACAATTAACACAAACATCAGAAAACATGCGACATACACAACGCGTCCCACCCCACCAAAGTCCGAGAATTAGTGCTCTGATACCACAATGTAACGCCCCGGATTTTGATCCAAGACATTACTTAAAAATATTTATTTTCTTTCAAAAATGACATAATTTTTTTTAATTTTTTTTTTAAAAACAGAAGTAGTTGATCATGTGATTAATAAAATTTCACTAGTAAATAAATTGATTTCATTTTTTTTTCTTTATGAAATAGCACAACGCAAATTTTACTGGATGTTATTATTATTATAAAAATAATTTGCTAATTGTAGAAAATGGTCACTTACATCCTAAAAATAGAATAAATTCTCCTTAAATGAAATAAAAACAACTGATTTAGATTTTTCCTAGCGGAAGGACCTCACCTCCGCATTTCTATTTAAAATTGACGAAAAAATAAATAAACTTTAAAAATGTGCCACATCGGGCTTATCACTACAAATATTATTATTTTTAATTAAAGTACCCCTTTTTCCCACGCGCGTGCGCCAAGCAAACGTCATTCACGTAACTCTTCGAGATCCTTAGTACCTAAATGTTGGTGTAAGGGGTCAGTTCATCCCACGGCAAAAATTAAACCAAATAATAAGTTAATAATCATAAAATATAAATATAAAATCTTTTTGTAATAAAAGATTTAGAGAAACTGATTTTTGTTTTTTTTTTTTTTATCATTCACAGGGATGTATCAAAAGTCATAAAAAAACATCTAAATAAATCGAGTAGCAACTCACCTTAGAGCAAATAATTAGATCAAAATAAAAATAACAATAAAATGAATTGCAAATTGTGCATGCTCCTAAACATATATGATCCGGATATAACCAGCCACACAGGCGTCCACACAGAAGTCACCCATACCAATGGGGAAAATTAAACCAGCCACACAGGCGTCCACAAAGATGCATATGATATGTCATGAAATGATAATGAAAATTTACAAATCACTAGCCACTTAGGCAACCACAAAGAAAATGTCATAACACGAATAACCAGCCACTTAGGCAACCACAAAGGGAGAACTATTCAAACCATAAATCATCAGCCACTTAGGCAACCACACAGATAATAATATTTAAAACACAAATAACCAGTTACAAAAATCAACTTAATCATGTTATCACAATTAAAAATTAGAACTTTTCACCAATTCTCTCAAGACTCATATAGTATTCACAAAAATCAAAACTTTGAAATAAAATAGCACAAAAATCGAAACTTTAAATTAAAACATCCGAACAAACATATTACTCATGAGATCATAATAAAAATCATAACTTTATAATTAAATATACCTAGACAACAGAAAAATTGTAACTTTACATCAAATATATGACAACAAGCATATTGCTCATGTTATAATAATAAAAATCAAAATTTTATAATTAATTTTATCGAGGTAACCATATTATCATAAAACAAAATATTATAATTAAATTATCTAAGGCAAACATATAATCAACATTTTTCTTTTAACACATCAAGACATCATATAAATATCTTACAAATTATTAATTTAATATTCGGCCTAACCTTGCATGGAGAAAAGCCCTTACCTTGAGTGCTTTCCTTCCAGGCGACACTATATAGCCCTCGAAAATCTCACCAAGATGAAGGAACGAAAGTTTAGAACTTTGATCGGAATACGAGGGAATGTGAGGGTGGTTGTTTGAGTGGCTTAGAAAATATTTGAGATAATGAAACGTTGGTAATGGAGTGTGGGTGATTATGGCTTCTTTTTCTCTACCGCAAGTTTTATCGTGTCCTACGAATGAGAGGTGTATGTGACTAATAAAGGAGACGTGGGACTGATCCGAGAGAAGGAATAATTCTCTTCCTTGAGTTTAATTGCACTCATGAATAAGGAATTCAATTGAAATAATACCATTCAATGACCAACCGTTAAGAATTAATTGACATTCATGTATTTATTGTTGCTAGTTACACATTTGAATGGACACAAGGGAAAGTGCACGGTCTTATAAACTAAATACTATTAAATTAAAATATACTTATCAAAGGAAGTAGTATGGGTGATTCAATTTTGACTTAGTCAAAATTGACTTGGTCATTGTTCACTCTAAGACATAAAATTTTTAGTTAATAATAAAAATCCCAATAATTAAATAATTAATATAAAAATACTTCATCAAATAATTGAACATCCAATAAATAATTATCTTACTATCATCACACTGAATTAATAAAAACAGAATAAACAAAACTAAGGGTTTTAAATTAATTAGTTAAAATAAAGGATGTTACAGGAATTGCATTAAATATTATAGGCGACTTGACTAATATCCAATTCTTGATTTCTGCTCCTGCACCACACGGACGAATCCAATCAGCTTCATCAACGGAAATGTCATCTCCAGTTGCTGCGATATGGATCTCGCTTGTTGGTCTTGCACTTTGGAAACTCTGTTGGATGTCACAGATGGGAATCCTTTCAGTTTTGGGCTCTCGATTCTCGATCCGAGCTAATCTCTTTTCTTTTTTTTCTTTGACCAATCTTCGTTTGTCAGCCTGGGTGGGTTTGTAGCCTAAACCCCACTTATCCTTATTCTCAGGAAGTTCCACCAGTTCTTTGAGCCCTTCTTCATCTTTCCCCAACCCGTGCCATGGATGGTGTCCTCTGCTCAACATGAACTTAGCCACCATAATAGCAGTGTTTGACATATGTGGTTCTATAGGTGTCGTCTCGACGTAAGCGGTGTCCACAATTTCTAGTGTTTGGAAGGCGGTCTCTAGAGCTTCTTCTGTCGTTTCAACATAAGGTGTGGTGGACAACTTACTCACCAACAAGTCTTCTTCTCCTGACACGATTACCAATTGATCATTTACCATATACTTCAGCTTTTGATGTAAGGTTGATGGCACTACGCCGGCAGAATGGATCCATGGCCTTCCCAACAAGCAACTATAGGCGGGTACAATGTCCATCACGTGAAACGTGATTTCAAATGTGACCGGGCCTATTTGAACTGGGAGTTCGATTTCTCCCATTACTTCTCTGCGACTCCCATCGAAAGCTCTAACAACCATGGGGCTTGGTCTCACATATGTACCATCACAAGGTAGTCTTGCTAATGTCGATTTTGATATGACATTCAGCGAGGAACCATTGTCAATGAGGACTCTCGATATTATATGGTCGAGACACATCACTGATATGTGTAGTGCTTTATTATGCCCTCTCCCTTCGGTCGGCAGCTCATCATCTGTGAAGGTTAGGTGGTTGTTGGCGGTGATGTTATTTATGATACCTCCAAATTTGTCCAAGGTGATGTCGTGAGTGACATGGGCCTCGTTTAGTATTTTCATCAATAGCTTCCGGTGGGACTCAGAATTCATCAGTAGGGACAACAATGAAATCCTTGCAGGAGTATGGTTGAGTTGGTCGACTATTTTGTATTCACTCTGTTGGATGATTTTGAGAAACTCACGAGCTTCATCATTAGAAACCCCTTTCTCATTTTCTACTTTCTTCTTTTCAACTTCTTCTGTTACAATTGCTTTCTTTTTCCCTTTATCTTTGTATGCCTTCTCAGACGTCATTATTATTTCTCTCTGTGATGTTTTCGGGGAGTATATCCGACCACTTCTAGTCATCCCTCCTATTCCTGAAACGTTTGTGGCAGCGGTTGTTTTTGAGCTAGAAGCATCCTCATTCTTCTGTTCAACCAGATGTACCTCTACATTATAGTTCCAAGGTACCGCTTTATTGTCTTTATACGGAAAAGGGCTTGGTATCCGAACTATTAAGGTCCTCAGATCACTGGGGGCATTCATAGTTTCCTTCTTAGTGAAGTGAATGACTAATGGCTTTGGGACGGTTATGTCAAGTTTTTCTTCTAATTGGGTTGCGATCATATCATCATCCTTTTCCCAACGACCTATTTGAACGATGCCTGTGTTTATCAATTTCTGAAGTTCTTTTTTGAACTCATTGCATTCTTCCATGGAATGATCTTCATTGAGGTGGAAATTGCATCTTGCTTTCCCATCGGCGTTTCCTTGGATTAACCCAAATTTGCATAACTCAGAGAAAATTAGTCCCATCGGAGTCTTAATTCTTTCGACCTCCCTTATTAATTGGTGATTTTCATCAATAGCATTCACTATTGGTCCACCATGGACTGGTAGGGGATTGTTTTTCACGCTAGGCTCGTTTTCTTTGAAATTCAGCCATCCAGCTTTAAGCAAATCGTGCACCTTAAATTTTAAAGCTAGGCAATTTTCAGTAGAGTGTCCTATAGCCCCAGAGTGGTAATCGCATGTGGCGTTCGAGTCATATCCTTTGGGGTAGGGCGGTTCTATAGGTTTCCCTGGACATAGTGCAACCATAGAATTGCTAACCAGATGCGGTAATGATTCTGCATAAGTCATAGGGATTGGGTCGAAATGTACGAACTTCCTCCCACGATAGTTTCTTCCCCGACCTTCATAGGAATCTTGATTCCCTTGTAAGTTTTGACTTATGGTACTTGAGGTTTGTGAGGTTGTAGCGGCGTAGGGGCGATGCACGAAAGAAGGATTAGTTGGGTTTGACGCCACAAAATGGCTTTCTCCCTCCTTTTTCTTATTCGCACCTACGGGCGGCTTCTTTGTGTTATTCAATCCGGGATAGCCAGAAGTAATCTTTCCGCTTTTCAATCCCATTTCTACTCTTTCGCCTATGATGACAAGATCTGAAAAATTTGACGAGACGCTTCCTATCATTTTGTCATAAAATGGAGGTTGAAGAGTGTTTATGAACATGGTCACCATTTCTTTTTCTGATAGAGGGGGTTCAACCTGGGAAGCTAGCTCTCTCCATCGTTGGGCATATTCCTTGAAGGTTTCATTGTCTCGTTTTGTCATATTTTGCAACTGCATTCTGTCAGGAGCCATGTCAAGATTATATTTGTATTGTTTCAAAAAGGCATCCACCAAATCTTTCCAAGAGCCGATATGAGCTCGCTCAAGGTGCATATACCAACTCAAGGAAGCTCCTGTCAAACTGTCTTGAAAGAAGTGGATTAGCAGTTTTTCGTCATGGGCACAAAAACCCATTTTTCGACAATACATAATAAGATGGTTCTTGGGGCATGTAGTTCCTTTGTATTTGTCGAATTCAGGCAACTTGAATTTCGGAGGTATTATAACATCAGAAACGAGGCATAGGTCCGAAGCATCAAATCCATAATTGTTTCCCCCTTCAATGACTCTCAAGCGCTCTTCTAAGGCTTGCCATTTTTCTTGGGATTGATTGCTCTCGAGCGGTCGAGGTTCATGAGGTATGTTAAACATCACCGGCGTAGCTTCGGTAGCTTTTCCATGCGACGAAGAGCTAGGAAATCCCAAAGTAAGGGGTGAAGGTTGCACTTGAGGGAACTCGCCAGTATTATGTTGCGGATTTGTAGCCGCGACCAGCGGATTGTTGTTGGGGGGATGAGTGTCTATGGGCGGGGTATAACCTGGCGGCAGACCATAAGGTAGAAATTGTTGTGCCTTCCCTTCTTGATAATTAGTATGAAGGTGTGGAGCGACGCCCGTTGGGTGAACAAGAGTGTTTTGGGGCATCCCTTCATCTACCAAAGGATTCCCATCATTTCTATTTCCAAGTGCTTGTAGAATCTCCAAGATCTTGGTCATTTGCCCCTTGAGTTGGTTCACGTCTTCTCTTATTTCTATTTGCTCTAGGTCATCCATGATTTTTGAGTGGGATCGTGTCCGATAACGGTGTCGTAGCACCAGTTTTTTTATTTGTTGTGTTATTTTTTCTGTGAAAGAATATGGCATGAGTATGCAATGTGATGTATGAAAATGTGATGATGCATGAATGTTAAAGACCTATTTATTGCTTGCTTGTGAATATCTTAACCAATAATAAAAGGAGAACCATGAGATCAAAAGTGGAGCCAAATTTAATTCATTGAACAAGATACAAGTTTTACCACAAATGAGAGAACAAACAAAAACTTAACAAAACGAAAGTAGTAACATAAACATGGAATTTGAAAATTTAACGAGCAATCATTTTTTTCATTTGCTAAATTAAACTTTTACAATGCTCAATAAAAATGGAGATCTCTTGAGGGGTAGAGAGAGGATTAACCATCCCGTCTGCATCTCTTAATAACGGTGGAATATCTCCGATAGCTGAATTGGTTAAATAAACTAGTTTGGAGAAGCGATCCATCCAAAACATTCCTTCTTGAACAAGTCTCTCGATAGTATCTTTTTGTGTATGCATCTCGTCTTCTTTTCTTGCAAGTTCAACTCGGTATGCCTCAACGATCTCTTCTTGACATTGCATTTCTATCATTATTTTGCTTTCACATTTCGCTTTTACCCTCTCTATTTGTTGCTTTAGATTTGCTTCTTGTCGACATATGACTTCATGTTTTTCCCCAGATTTTTTTAGCAACTCCTTAAGCCTGAGACCTTCCATCACTGCATCATCCCTTTCTTGACGTCTGAGTCTCAATTCTTCATTCGCACCCCGCAAACAGATCCGAGTTCTATTCTTGCTTTCTTCTTCCTCTCTTGCTCTTTTATGTACTTTCTCAAGGATAAGGGATTGTTGAGTATTCTTATACTCCATATCTCTATAAGCCTGGTGAGCCCTCTCCAATTCTTGTTGTAATTTCTCAATTTCTTGTCTTTTTAGAGCTAAGTCAGCCTCTAAATCTTCAGTACTGAAAAAGGATTCTGTTGTTACTACTTCGGGAGCAACCGTGTTGCAATGAAAAGGCAATTTGATCTCTAATGCCCTCTTTTTCACCCAATTATGATATTCCTCTCCTATACCACAACTTCTAGGCCCTAATTCTTGACCTCTTCTAACGACATCTCCCCAAGACTTACGTATTCTTCTCAGCAGGCTAGCATCATAAACGTCTCGTCCACGAATGACAAAAGATTTTGTTACATCAATCATCGGAGGCTTCGTCATAGGATAACCCAATTGTCTCAATGCAACATAGGGACTATAATTTATACACCCTTTAGTTCCCATGAGGGGAACATCAACAAAAACACCGCATCTACAAATCACTTCATTTATATCTTGACTCCGGGAATACCACTGGATAGTTCTTTCGTTGAGATTTGCTAGAATGTTGGCCCATTCCTTTTTGCTCTTAGTTCTTAACTGATGTGTGTCTTGGAAAATATGTTTGACCAGCCAAAGATATAGTATTGGCGAGCAGCAATGGATAATGCCCCCTTCTTTCTCATGACGGAAGTCGAGCGTGCAGTAAATGTCAGCCAAAATCGCCGGTACTGGGTTCTCTCCTCTATGCTTGTAGGCCAAAAAAACGTCTATCGCCGTAAAATCCACAAAGTCCGTAACACTTGGAAATAAAACAATCCCATATATAATCAAGGCGAGCACATCCATGAAAGTGTCCCATTTTCCATCTCTCGCTAAGTTTATTGCTTTCTCTTCAAGATATTTTACTGGGAATCCGATCAAATTGTCTTTGTTGGTTTTATTGTCTTCCATTTCCTTTATAGGGATATCAAGTGTTTCAGCAACTGTTTTCAGTGAAGGGTAGTGTTCCATGTACTGGTAAGGTTTGCTCCCCTTCATCGGATATCCCATTATTCGTTCGAACTCTTCCAACGTTGGGGCCAATTGAAAGTCCTTAAAGGTGAAACACCTAAAAGGAGGGTCATAGAATTGGGCCAACGCTGTAAGGGCATCCACTTGCACATTAACTTCAAGTAAATCCAGAATTTTGCCAAATTTCCCCATAAAGATTACACGTTGTACCTTTTTCAACTTCCGAGCGAGATTCTTAAGGTTGCTTACATCTGGTTTAAGAACTCTCAATGGCAAGGTCTTTCTTAATGGAGTAATGTTTTAGCCACCATTTGATCCCATGTTTCCTATGGTTAAAGTTATTCACAACAAGCTTTAATTTTTATGGTTTTAAAGATGATATGATGATGATATTTTTTCAAAAGTGACCATGATGAAGAATATGATGCAAAAAAAAAAAAAAACTTGGGTATACTAGAAGGTAAAAGTGAACATAACATAGAGTAGGTTTTTCGTATGTACACGAGATTTACACGATTCTTTTATTCTTATGTTTTTTTTTTATGTGAACTTTTACCATGGGTAGATCTATAGTTCTAAATTGGTTCCTAGAGCACACAACTCAATTCTAAAATATTAAACCAATTAATAGGTAAACTATTAAAATGGCAATATTATAGAAAAGGTCAACTCTAGGTGAGACTTTCATGACAACCAAACAGGATGTACATCCAGAAGATTATCATTACACAGTCTCTAACTTATCTTAGGTTGCACTCAGCCCGGGTATAGAGCCCACTCATAAGTGTGTGAATCGTGTTCGAGTAGTGTATAGAAAAAATAAATAAGGTAAAATAAAAAAAAATCACAATGAAAATAAATTAACAAGACATCTATAATTATATTCACAATATAACAAAACAAATAAAAACAATAGGGGTAATATAAATAAAACAATAAATAAGAAATAATTATATACAATTGATTATATTGGGCTTGACTCTCAAATATCCCCAGTGGAGTCGCCAGCTGTCGCGGCCGCTTTGTCCGCGAAAAAGGAGTCGCCACCAATTTTATTTTATTCAAAGGAAAAATTGGATAAAACCAAAAATAATTATTTTTGAACCAAAAATTCGGATTCGGGAGTCGATTACGAGTAGGGAAGGTATTAGCACCCTACAACGTCCGTTAAACGGTTACCCTATAATTAATTGTATACAAACTATTTATTTATTTATTCATTTATTTTTACCCCAAAAAGAATACTAAAAAATAAATAAATTATTTACATTAATAAAAGAAGGAAAAATATTTTTTATTAATTTGGTTTGACAAGGAATAAAACCTTGCTCCTACGTATCCCCAGGTGCAATGGAGAAATCAAAACACACGTAGTTCTTGGGTAGAAAATATTAATGTGTTGACCGATTTTATTATTAATTTTACTTTATATATATACATATCAAAATAAATTAACAGCATAATAGTGATAATAATAATAATAGTAATAAAAAAAAAAGTGAGATGTTTGTTCGCAGATTGTATCTTTTTATTTTTGTTTTAAAGAAAAATTAATTTTTGTTAAATAAACAACGTATGAAAAAGAATAATAACAACAAAAAAAAGGTGAGATGTGGCGCGGCGAGCGAGGATGAATTTCATCCGGCGGCAGCGACTATTAATTCTAATCCTAATGGAAAAACTATTTATTTGTTATTACGATCTTTTTGTTATTTTGATAGATACGTGATATGAGCTATATATTCAATATTACGATGCGGTAAAATTTGTTTTCTTGGTGATTGGTTTATAAGCATCAATTAGTTATATTTTTCTAGCATTTTGTGTTGCAAAGAAAGCAATTTTAAGAACACACGACCTTAGAAACATGAAAGCTTAACACACGAGTTTATTTTTTTGTATAAATAGAAAAAGAGAAAGAAAAAAAAAAGAACATTTTTTAAAGGGATGCAATATAAAGACTAATAAGAAGAAATTTAGAGAAGTACTACCTTACTACTGAAGTAGTTTCTTGCTGGACTGATTTTCCCAAGACCAGATTCTCTGCTCCTCTCTCGCCTGTTATTCTCTCTTCTTTCTTTTTTGTGCTCTCAAAATGTCCTCCTTCTTCCACTCTTACTATCGATTATTTATAGGCCTTTCGGGTGTAGGTTACAAAAGACAAGGGAATAATTGCCAATTGATCCCCATTTTATTACTATTAATCTCTTTCTTTGTGGTTTCTTTTCTTTCAATTGATTATCATTATACCGATTTTTATGACCATCAATCCATTCAATTGATCCTCATTATACCGATTTTTATGACCATCAATCCATTTCTTTTCAGTTTCTTTCATACAATTATGTATATTTATTTTTTTTTTATTTATTTTTATATATTTTTATATATTTTTTTTTATTTTTCTATTTTTTAGAAAAGAATCTAAACAAGAATTAGAGGCAAAAAACTAGGAACAAATGTGATTGTTTAAAGTTTAAAGCTCTAATTATTTATTTTTATTTTTGTATTTCTATACATTTATTATTATTATTTCCCTTTTTTTTTTAATAAAAAGTAAAAAATAAATAAATAGATAAATAAATAACAAGCGGACAAAATTAGGTGTCAACACTAACTTTTAAGTAACTTTTTGTTATTGTCAATTTGGTTTGGTAGATATAGAAACAATAGATCAGAAATGGATATCTGTCAATCGATTGTCAAAAGAATATGAAAATGAAGTGAAAGAGTTTGTTGAGTTTGCAGTGAAGAATGCAAAAGATCCAAATCTATTTAGTTGGAAGGACATTTAGTATGACATGGAATTGATCAAAGCTATACATGTTGAACAAGACACGGTGAGAGAAAAAGAAACACTAATTTGGAGAATGGTGTGACATATGCATCAAATGATTCTGACATAAATACATATGAGCGGGATCGTGTTGAGGAGATTGCAAAAGCAGTTGAAGAAGATGTTCACAGATTTATTAACCCTTCTAAAAGATATGCTGCTAGATGCTAATGAACTTCCCAATCGAACTTACGAGGCTAAACAAATTTTGTGCTCTATTGACATGAGCTATGAAAGAATTCATGATTGTCCTAACGATTGCGTTTTATTTTGAAACGAATATGAATTGCTAAAGGCATGTTCGAAATGGAATGTCTCTTGATATAAGAAAAAGGAATCTACTCCACTGAAATTTGTGTGGTATTTTCCTATAATACCAAGATTTAGGCATATATATCACAGTGAAGAAGATTCAAAACACTTGACATGGCATGCAGATGAAAGAATTAGAGATGGAAAGTTTCGACACCATTCAGATTCTCCACAATGAGCCAAAATTGATCACGGGTATCCTAATTTCGAGAAAGAGTTAAGAAATCTACGACTTTCACTTTCTATTGATTGAATAAATTCACATGGTCTTCAAAGCATTTGACACAACACACTCGGGGAATGATATCGACGTATACGTGAATCCTTTAATTGAAGATTTAAAAAATATTTGGGAGACATGTGTAGAAGTTTATGATGGGTATAAGAAAGAATGTTTAAATTTGAGGGCTATGTTGTTCGGCACAATTAATGATTTTCCAGCATCCGATAATTTATCAGGATATAGCATTAAAGGTCAGTGTGTGTGTCCTATAAGTGAAGAGAGTACAAATTGGATGCGGTTGAAACATTGTAAGAAGAATGTATTTCTTGGACATCGTAGATTTTTATGTTTTTAGTCATCATTATTGTGGGTAGAGAAATGCATTTAATGGAAAATTAGAGGAAGGTATTGTTCTTTTAGCACCGACTGGATATCAAAAATTTGAAAAGGTACAAGGTTTGACCAATATGTGGGAGAGGTTGTTAAAATTGGGTGGAAGAAAAAGTCAATTTTCTTCGAATTGCCATATTGGAAGTCATTGTATATAAGACATTTTCTCGATGTGATGCATATTGAAAAAAATGTATTTGATAGTGTTATTGGTACGTTACTCAATTTTCCAAGAATGTCTAAGGATGACATCAATGAAAGATTGGACTTGGTCGATATGGGAATAAAAAATGAATTGGGTCCCGTAAAGAAAGGAAACCGCACATATCTACCTCAAGCCACTCATACTCTATCTAGAAAGGAGAAAATTGTTTTATGTAAATTTCTTCATGAAGTTAAAGTTCTAGAAGGATACTCTTCAAACATTAGAAATTTGGTTTCTATGAAAGACCTCAAGTTAAAAGATTTGAAGAGTCATGATTGCCATGTTCTAATGGAGCATTTGCTACCAATAGATATACGTTCGATTTTACTTGAAAAAGTTCAACGAGCCATAACTAAATTACGTTTCTTTTTCAGGGAAATTTGTAGTAAATGGTTGATCTTGAGAAATTACCGACTTTGCAGAGGATAATTGTTGTTACTTTGTGTGAGCTTGAAATGTATTTCCCACCCTCGTTTTTTGAGATAATGGTTTACTATATTATTCATCTTGTTAAGGAGACACTGCAATGTGGGCCAGGTTATATGAAACGGATGTATATGATAGAACGCTATATGAAAATATTAAAAGCGTACGTGAAAAGTAGAAGTCGAAGAAGCTTGTACTGCCGAATGGTTCATTGTCAAAAAAGCTGCTGAATTTTGTATTGAATATCTATCTAATGTCGAATCCGTAGGGCTTCCCATGTCTCGTCCTTCGGGAAGAATAACAGGAGAAGGAATAATTGGAAAAAGAGTAATGATTATATCAACAAGTGTTTTATGTCACTGATCCTACCGATGATAAATAGTCCATTGTCCTATCGACCAATAAAATAAGTGATAATAACAATAATAACGAAGACGTTGGTAATGATCCTTTCTTTGTGACATCACAACCACGTGAAATTGATTCAATTGATGATGGTTTATATATTGGAGACGATCATGATGAGGAAATTTGGATTAATCCCTCGTTTCGTATCGTTAAGGGGCTAACAAATATGAATCCCACCAGGAAAAGAAGAAGGACATCCTAAGGTGTTTGGGTGTTTTCTATTTTCTCTATTTGCATTTTGAAGTATTTTCTATTTTTATAATGGATGTTATGTTTGTTTAATTGTATCGTTATGGTTGATTGATTTTCTGCTGATTATGCTTGTATCGCTGGTGATTGCTATTCTTCTTGTAATATGGTTTTCTGCTGATTATGCTTGTATTCTGCTTGATTGTTATTTTGTTGATTCAACTGATTATGCTTTTAATATGCTTGTAGTATGCTTTTCTATTGATTCTTCTACCTGCTAAAAAGTCATTTGATAATGCTTGTATCACTTGATGCCAATCACGTTGTTAATTCTACTACCTGCTATTTTTGATACCTGCTTGTATCACTTGATAATTGCCTTGTTCATTACATTGTATTTTCAAATTGATTATTGCCTTTCTAGGGCATGGGCTGAATGAGGGCTGAAACATTGTGCCTCATGTTAACCCTTTCAAATAAGGTATGACTAAACGCAGAATCACTTTTACTACCTATTTTGTTAGCACTAGCAGCTCCATTAAGTCTACAAAGTAAATGAAACAATGCAATGTACCAACACAATTATGAAAATTCCAACAATGTCCCAATCGTAAAAATTGAAGGGGAAAATGAAAAACCCAATCAAATAAAATCTAAAAAATATAATAATACCACCAAAAAGTTCTAAAAATCAAATAAAGATAACACAAATTAATTTGGAATTTTTTGAGAATATGAAAAATTCAAAAAATTAAAAAAGTGGTCTAAATCAAGGAATTTGGGATTTCAAGGGTCGAATCCCGTAAGAAGTCCCTTCTATGGGAGTCCTACTCCTTGATTTTTTTTTGATTTTAGAGCAAAATTTCGGGGCAATCCGAGATAGTTGCCTGAAACTCATTTTTTTGACTAATGCACCTGTTAAATAATTACGACGCATTATTTAACAGGTGCGATCATACCAGCACTAATGCACCGGATCCCATCAGAACTCCGCAGTTAAGCGTGCTTGGGCGAGAGTAGTACTAGGATGGGTGACCTCCTGGGAAGTCCTCGTGTTGCACATTTTTTTTGATTTATTTCGGATTTTCTGACCAAGTTTCGGGGCAACACGGGCAAGTTAACAAGAAAGCGATTTTAGCGTGGTTCTTTTTATTTGTTCTAGGAAAGATAAGGTTATTTTTTCTTTAGAAAACAAAATTCATGGTTCGAATGGGTTTCAATTAGTCGATGGTGTCTTTTTTATATATTTTTTTGTAGTGCAACACATATATTCAATTACGACGCATTATTTAACAGGTGCGATCATACCAGCACTAATGCACCGGATCCCATCAGAACTCCGCAGTTAAGCGTGCTTGGGCGAGAGTAGTACTAGGATGGGTGACCTCCTGGGAAGTCCTCGTGTTGCACATTTTTTTTGATTTATTTCGGATTTTCTGACCAAGTTTCGGGGCAACACATATATTCAATTACGACGCATTATTTAATAGGTGCGATCATACCAGCACTAATGCACCGGATCCCATCAGAACTCCGCAGTTAAGCGTGCTTGGGCGAGAGTAGTACTAGGATGGGTGACCTCCTGGGAAGTCCTCGTGTTGCACATTTTTTTTGATTTATTTCGGATTTTCTGACCAAGTTTCGGGGCAACACGGGCAAGTTAACAAGAAAGCGATTTTAGCGTGGTTCTTTTTATTTGTTCTAGGAAAGATAAGGTTATTTTTTCTTTAGAAAACAAAATTCATGGTTCGAATGGGTTTCAATTAGTCGATGGTGTCTTTTTTATATATTTTTTTGTAGTGCAACACATATATTCAATTACGACGCATTATTTAACAGGTG
>JBBPBP010009779.1:67983507-68006675 GCA_037974735.1 Cicer chorassanicum
ACCGATTTCGGCGCATTTTTGTCGGGTGGTACGAAAATTGCCCGAAAAGTCCAGATGAAATCGACGACCGCGAGATCGTTGTATCATTCTTCTCCAAAATTTATGAGTGTGTCTCGGGTTCCGTGTAGGATTTCAAACCCTAGCCATCGTCTGGCCCGAAAATACCGATTTCGGCCTATTTTTGTCGGGTGGTACGAAAATCGCCCGAAAAGTGCAGATGAAATCGCAACCGCGAGATCCTTATAGCATTCTTCTCCTCTATTTATGACTGTGTCTCGGGTTCCGTGTCGGATTTCAAACCCTAGCCATCGTCTGGCCCGAAAATACCGATTTCGGCCCTTTTTTGTCGGGTGGTACGAAAATCGACCGGAAAGTGCATATGAAATCGAGGACCTCGAGATTCTTGTAGCATTCTTCTCCTAAATTTATGACTGTGTCTCGGGTTTCGTGTCGGATTTCAAACCCTAGCCATCGTCTGGCCCGAAAATACCGATTTCGCACCATTTTTGTCGGGTGGTACGAAAATCGCCCGAAAAGTGCAGATGAAATCGACGACCGCGAGATCCTTGTATCATTCTTCTCCTAAATTTATGAATGTGTCACGGGTTCCGTGTCGGATTTCAAACCCTAGCCATCGTTTGGCCCGAAAATACCGATTTCGGCGCATTTTTGTCGGGTGGTACGAAAATTGCCCGAAAAGTCCAGATGAAATCGACGACCGCGAGATCCTTGTACCATTCTTCTCCAAAATTTATGACTGTGTCTCGGGTTCCGTGTAGGATTTCAAACCCTAGCCAACGTCTGGCCCGAAAATACCGATTTCGGCCTATTTTTGTCGGGTGGTACGAAAATCGCCCGAAAAGTGCAGATGAAATTGACGACCGCGAGATCCTTATAGCATTCTTCTCCTCAATTTATGACTGTGTCTCGGGTTCCATGTCGGATTTCAAACCCTAGCCATCGTCTGCCCGAAAATACCGATTTCGGCCCATTTTTGTCGGGTGCTACTAAAATCGCTCGAAAAGTGCAAATGAAATCGACGACCGCGAGATCCTCGTAGCATTCTTCTCCTAAATTTATGAATGTGTCTCGGGTTCCGTGTCGGATTTCAAACCCTAGCCATCGTTTGGCCCGAAAATACCGATTTCGGCCCATTTTTGTCGGGTGGAACGAAAATTGCCAGAAAAGTGCAGATGAAATCGACGACCGCGAGATCCTTGTAGCATTCTTCTCCTA
This sequence comes from Cicer chorassanicum, assembly GCA_037974735.1. Lineage (NCBI taxonomy): Eukaryota > Viridiplantae > Streptophyta > Magnoliopsida > Fabales > Fabaceae > Cicer > Cicer chorassanicum. The sequence goes on from JBBPBP010009779.1 coordinate 67,984,744, forward strand.
AATTTATGAATTTGTCTCGGGTTCCGTGTCGGATTTCAAACCCTAGCCATCGTTTGGCCCGAAAATACCGATTTCGGCCCATTTTTGTCGGGTGGAACGAAAATTGCCAGAAAAGTCCAGATGAAATCGACGACTGCGAGATCCTTATAGCATTCTTCTCCAAAATTTATGACTGTGTCTCGGGTTCCGTGTCGGATTTCAAACCCTAGCCATCGTTTGGCCCGAAAATACCGATTTCGGCCCATTTTTGTCGGGTGGAACGAAAATTGCCAGAAAAGTGCAGATGAAATCGACGACCGCGAGATCCTTGTAGCATTCTTCTCCTAAATTTATGAATGTGTCTCGGGTTCCGTGTCGGATTTCAAACCCTAGCCATCGTTTGGCCCGAAAATACCGATTTCGGCCCATTTTTGTCGGGTGGAACGAAAATTGCCAGAAAAGTCCAGATGAAATCGACGACTGCGAGATCCTTGTAGCATTCTTCTCCAAAATTTATGACTGTGTCTCGGGTTCCGTGTCGGATTTCAAACCATAGCCATCGTCTGGCCCGAAAATACCGATTTCGGCCCATTTTTGTCGGGTGGTACGAAAATCGCTCGAAAAGTGCAAATGAAATCGACGACCGCGAGATCCTTGTAGCATTCTTCTCCTAAATTGATGAATGTGTCTCGGGTTTCGTGTCGGATTTCAAACGCTAGCCATCGTTTGGCCCGAAAACACCGATTTCGGCCCATTTTTGTCGGGTGGAACGAAAATTGCCAGAAAAGTGCAGATGAAATCGACGACCGCGAGATCCTTGTAGCATTCTTCTCCTAAATTTATGAATGTGTCTCGGGTTCCGTGTCGGATTTCAAACCCTAGCCATCGTTTGGCCCGAAAATACCGATTTCGGCCCATTTTTGTCGGGTGGAACGAAAATTGCCAGAAAAGTCCAGATGAAATCGACGACTGCGAGATCCTTGTAGCATTCTTCTCCAAAATTTATGACTGTGTCTCGGGTTCCGTGTAGGATTTCAAACCCTAGCCATCGTCTGGCCCGAAAATACCGATTTCGGCCTATTTTTGTCGGGTGGTACGAAAATCGCCCGAAAAGTGCAGATGAAATCGACGACCGCGAGATCCTTATAGCATTCTTCTCCTCCATTTATGACTGTGTCTCGGGCTCCGTGTTGGATTTCAAACCCTAGCCATCGTCTGGCCCGAAAATACCGATTTCGGCCCATTTTTGTCGGGTGGTACGAAAATCGCCCGAAAAGTCCAGATGAAATCGACGACTGCGAGATCCTTGTAGCATTCTTCGCCAAAATTTATGACTGTGTCTCGGGTTCCGTTTCGGATTTCAAACCCTAGCCATCGTCTGGCCCGAAAATACCGATTTCGGCCCATTTTTGTCGGGTGGTACGAAAATCGCCCGAAAAGTGTAGATGAAATTGACGACCGCGAGATCCTTATAGCATTCTTCTCCTCAATTTATGACTGTGTCTCGGGTTCCGTGTCGGATTTCAAACCCTAGCCATCGTTTGGCCCGAAAATACCGATTTTGGCTTGTTTTTGTCGGGTGGTACGAAAATTGCCCGAAAAGTCCAGATGAAATCGACGACCGCGAGATCCTTGTAGCATTCTTCTCCTAAATTTATGACTGTGTCTCGGGTTTCGTGTCGGATTTCAAACCCTAGCCATCGTTTGGCCCGAAAATACCGATTTCGGCCCATTTTTGTCGAGTGGTCCGAAAATCGCCCGAAAAGTGCAGATGAAATCGACGATCGCGAGATTCTTGTAACATTCTTTGTTAAGACAAACTCTCAAATTAAGTTTTGATGAAAATAAACAAAGATATTAATTATGATTCTAAATGTTATGTTAATTTAATCTGTGCTTTTGAGTGTTTTTATTAAAGATAGGAACCAAGCAAAACAGAGAAATAAGAATGATCATAAACTATACAAAACAGAGAAAGATCAGCAGAATCAAGAAAGATTGTTACAGCCACTTCACCAAACTTTCTCCAACACTTGTACATTGAATATGTCTGAAATCTTTATATCAATTTCATCAGCACATGGCAAGGAACAGATAGGAATCGTTTTTACTCAAAACGATTCACGGATCATTAAGAAAAATCATCACCAATCTAAGCATATCAAAAAACGGACTACAACTTTCTCCAGTCTGGAAACTATCAAGAAAGTTGAACAAAGCTGAAACTCAAGATTGAATATAAGTCCTCAGATTATTCAAAAGTCTATCAGACAAGATTAATTATCTTTCTCCACTTATATTCAACGTTCTCCGTTTTTAAGAAGAACAAATTCTGTTTCTGCAGAAGAAGACTTCTCAATTCTGCAGAAAAATCTTCACTCCTTTCCAAACAAGTTTTGGATCAAATTAAACATTCAAATTGAAGCCCAATCACTATCAAATATTATCAAAGCTTAATGGGTCAGTAAAACTCGCAACAAGTCTGTTTTGGATCAAGCAAAAGGCCCATAACAGAAAGCCCAAAGCTGTCAAATACATGGTGCTCTGTTTGTCAACAGATTCCTTGCTTCTGTCAGAAGGAAAACAGAGCACTCCCAACAGCTCTTTCTGACCAGAATTTATTGCTCAAATCATCTATAAAAGGAAGGCAAATTCGCAAGCATAAACCAGATCTTTAAGTGTGAAGTATTCTCACTAAATCATATTCACTTACATCCTTAAAGTCATCTCATTCAAGAAATCAAGCTGAACCAAATACATACTTCCAGTTTTATTCTATTGGTTTCTTTCTCTGTTCTGAATCCTTTTCTCAAACAAGAGTTGAGCAAAACTAGATTCAAACAAACTTTTTAAATCATTATTGTATAAACTCATAACTATAAGGATTGTTTATAGTTTGAGTGAAATTAAAAGAGTTGATTTCGAAATCCTAACAGATTAGTTAGGTGACCTGATTAATCCTTTCTGGGTGGAAAGGAAGTGTAGTTACAGATCAAGGCTGATCTCTAACTGTGATTGTTCTCCTTTTGTCTTTGAAACACTTAGTGAAAATCTCACAGTTGTGAGGACTGGACGTAGCCCACGTTGGGTGAACCAGGATATATTCTTGTGTGGTATTTCTTCCTTATCTCTATTTACATTCAGTTATTATTATTATTATCATAATTAAATAGAGAAACTAAAACTGCGATTTTAACTAATCAAGAACGTTCTGCGTTTTCTGTTTTAAAACCAAGAACGTTCTCCGTTTCTGTTTTTGTAACCAAGATCATTCTTGAGTTGTTTTTGTTAAAGTTTAAACAGGAAATTTTGAAAAAGGCAAGATTACAATTCAAACCCCCTTCCTTGTAACTTGACATTGCTACTTCAATTGGCATCAGAGCAAGGTCTCTAGAAAAAACACTTTAACCAAGTGCTAGAGAAAAAGATCTAGAAGAAAAAATGTCAAAAGCAAAATATATTGTTGAAGGAGGATCCTCAAACAGGCCACCATACTTTGATGGAACTGATTACTACTTTTGGAAAAACAAGATGCAGTTGTTTCTAAAATCTCAAGACACAGGAATGTGGCGCATCATTACAGATGGAGATTTTATTCCAAGAGCTGATCAAAATGATTCAAACTCTACCAAGAAGGAAGAAGTCGACTGGACATCTGAAGACAAAACTAAGGTACTCCTAAACTCTAAAGCTCAATTATTCTTATCGTGCGCTTTGAGCAGGGAAGAAAGCGAAAGAGTTGATGAATGCACAACAGCTAAAGAAATCTGGGATACACTACAAATTCATCATGAAGGAACAAACCATGTCAAAGAAACAAGAATAGACATTGGCATAAGAAAATTTGAACTGTTCGAAATGAATGAAGGAGAAACTATTGATGAAATGTATTCAAGGTTCACAACTATAGTAAATGAAATGCGTTCATTAGGAAAGGCTTACTCAGTACAAGATAGAGTAAGAAAGATCATGAGATGTCTTCCAATCATATGGAGACCAATGGTAACAGCCATAAGCCAAGCCAAGAACCTTGAAGTACTGGCACTAGAAGAATTAATTGGAACCTTAAAAGCACACGAGGTATTATTACAAGAAGATAAACCTATCAAGAAAGGAAAAACAATAGCTTTAAAAGCATCTCAAGAAAGCACGGTTGACCAAACAGAGGAAGAACCAGAAGAAACTCAAGAAGAAGCTGATGAAGAAATAGCTTTTCTCACTAAAAGAATTCAAAGAATAATGAGAAGAAGAGATCAAATGAAGAAGGGATTCCCAAACAGAAAAGAAAATCCTAAGACAGAACAAGATAAAAGTCAAATTACATGCTTTGGATGTAATAAACTGGGACATTACAAGTCTGAATGTCCTCTAAACAAAAGAACACCAAACAGATTTCCTTTCAAAAAGAAATCAATGATGGCCACATGGGATAACTCAGATGAATCCGATGAGGAAGAAGATGAAGAAGCCAACATATGCTTAATGGCAAACACTGAAGAAAATGAGGTAACAAATTCTGAACCCTGTATTTTGTGTGAACAAATGGAAAAAGAATTTGATAACTTATTAAATGATTCAAACTTACTCATACAAAAATGCAGTTCCTTAAAAGAAAAATTTTATAAAGAAAAAGAAGAAAAAGAAAAAACTCAGGTTCTGAATAATAAGCTAAAGGAGATCATTCAAAATCTGAAAGAATCTCAAACCAAAAACTTTCACACTGAAAAACAAGAAAGTCCAGAACGTTCTGCACTTCAAAAGGAGAACGTTCTCCTTAAATCTGAAGTTCAACTTTTGAAAAATGATCTGTTAAACTTTATTAAAGCTACTGGAACATTTCAGAAAATCATGGGATCTCAAGTTGGAATATTTGATAAAGCTGGTCTTGGTTTTAATCAGACTCAGAAAACCAAAATGTATGAAAATTTCTTTATTCCAGAAAGAAAAGAACAAACATGCAAAATCAAATGTTCATATTGCAGTAAAACTGGACACCTTGAATTTGCGTGTTATTTTAAAAAAAGGGATGAGAAAATCAAGAACAAACAAAAAAAACAATCTGAAAGAAAAACAACTTTTCAGAAAAACCAAGAACGTTCTCCAGGTAAAATAGAAAACGGAGAAAGTTCTAAAAATCTGTCAAAACCAGCTAGAAAATCTTTTCATAAACAAATAATTAAATGTTCTTCATGCTCTAAGATTGGACACTCTGAATCTACATGCTATAATATCAGAAAAACAAAATTCAGAACTAATCAACAAGGACCCAAGACAGAATGGGTACCAAAAGTTAATAAAACCAAAACTGCAGGTTGGTTCTCAAGGTGTCAAGAAAAAGCCATGGTTTTTGGACAGTGGCTGTTCAAGACACATGACGGGTGATAAAAATTGCTTCATGTCTTTTGTTAAAAAAGATGGAGGGTCTGTTACTTTTGGAAACGACAATCAAGCTCGAATCAAAGGTAAAGGGACAATTGGTAAGAAAAACTCTGCTCAAATAACTGATGTTCAATATGTTGAAGGTCTAAAACATAATCTCTTAAGCATAAGTCAACTCTGTGACAATGGCTGTGAAGTTATTTTCAAACCCAACATATGTGAAATCATAAAAACATCATCAGGTGAAAAACTGTTTTCTGGAACCAGAAAGAAAAATCTCTATGTATTATATCTTGAAGAATTGCCTGATGAATCTTGCTTCATATCTATTGATAAAGATAAATGGATCTGGCATAAAAGGGCAGGGCATGTCAGCATGAAAACCATTTCAAAAATTTCAAAACTAGAACTTGTCAGAGGTTTACCAAAACTAAATTTTGAAAAAGACAGAATATGTGAAGCGTGTGTAAAAGGAAAGCAAGTTAAAAGCAGCTTTCATTCAAAAGATTTTATTTCCACAAACAGAATTCTTGAATTACTTCACATAGACTTATTTGGTCCTGTCAAAACAACCAGTTTAGGAGGAATGAAATATGGTTTTGTTATTGTTGATGATTTTTCTCGATACACTTGGGTACTATTTTTAAAACAGAAAGATGATGCTTTTGAAGCTTTTAAAATCTTTTGTAAAAAGGTACAAAATGAAAAAGAATCCAGCATCATCTCTATAAGAAGTGATCATGGAGGAGAATTCATAAATGCCCCCTTCAAAAACTTTCTAGATGAACTTGGCATTTCTCATAATTTATCTTGTGCAAGAACTCCACAACAAAATGGAGTTGTTGAAAGGAAAAATATAACCTTACAAGAAATGGCAAGAACAATCCTGGAAGAATCAAACGTTGAAAAATATTTTTGGGCTGAAGCCGTCAATACTTCATGCTATATTCTAAATCGTGTATCCATTAGAAAAATCATAAACAAAACTCCATATGAAATCTGGAAAAACAGAAAACCAAACATTTCATACTTCCATATTTTTGGATGTTACTGTTATATTCTAAACAACAAAGAAGTTCTTGGAAAATTTGATTCTAAATCAGATAAAGCGATCTTTTTGGGTTATTCAACCGATTCTAAAGGATATAGAGTTTTTAATCTAAGAACTAAAATTGTTGAAATCAGCATGCATATTTTTTTTGATGAATTTGATGATTTAATACTTGAAAAGTCAAATGAGGATGAAGAACTGCCAGACACACAACAGAAAACTGATATACAGGAAACGGAGATCGATAAACAGTCTCCGTATCATTCTCCACCTAAAAGCTGGAGAACAATAGGAGATCATCCTCAAACCCAAATCATTGGGGATACAGCAGATGGAATTCGAACTAGGAAATCATTCAAGGATGATGAAAACAACATGGCAATGATCTCTCAAGTTGAACCAAAATCAATTAAAGAAGCCATAGTTGATCAATCTTGGATTGAAGCCATGAAGGAAGAACTGCAACAGTTCGATAAAAATGAAGTCTGGACTTTGGTACCAAATCCTCAAGATCAAACAATTATTGGTACACGCTGGGTGTTTAGAAACAAATTAGATGAAAAAGGTAAGGTTGTAAGAAACAAAGCAAGATTGGTTGCTCAAGGTTACAATCAACAAGAAGGTATAGACTATGATGAAACTTTTGCTCCAGTTGCAAGGTTAGAAGCTATTCGTATACTTCTTGCATATGCATCTCACAGACTTATTAAATTATTTCAAATGGATGTTAAAAGTGCATTTTTAAACGGTTTTCTAAATGAACAAGTTTATGTGAAACAACCTCCTGGCTTTGAAGATCAATCAAAACCAAATCATGTTTTCAAACTCACAAAAGCTTTGTATGGCTTAAAACAAGCACCAAGAGCTTGGTATGATAGGTTAAGTTCATTCTTAATCAATAATGGTTTTTCCAGAGGAAAAATTGACACTACACTCTTTAAGAAAATTGATAAAAATGATCTACTCATCGTACAAGTGTATGTTGATGATATTATCTTTGGATCAACAAATGAAAAAATATGTAATGGTTTCTCAATGCTTATGCAAAGTGAATTCGAAATGAGCATGATGGGAGAATTGCGATATTTTCTTGGTTTACAAATCAAACAACATGAGAATGGTATTTTTATTTGTCAAGAAAAATACATTAAAGATTTGTTAGCCAAGTACAAAATGAATGAAGCAAAAATTATGTCTACTCCTATGCATCCATCCTCTTCATTAGACAAAGATGAACATGGAAAATCTGTTTCTGAGAAAGAATATAGAGGGATGATCGGTTCCTTGCTTTATTTAACTGCTAGCAGGCCAGATATTGTATTTGCAGTAGGATTATGCGCTAGATTTCAATCTGCACCAAAAGAATCTCATTTAACTGCTGTAAAACGAATTTTTAGATATCTTGTTGGAACTACTGATCTTGGCCTTTGGTATAGAAAAGGTTCTCATTTTGATCTTGTAGCATATTGTGATGCTGATTATGCTGGAGATAAAACTGAAAGAAAAAGCACCAGTGGAGCATGTCAATTTCTGGGAGATGCATTGATAAGTTGGTCTTGCAGAAAACAAAATACTATAGCCTTATCAACCACTGAAGCTGAATACGTATCAGCTGCCAATTGTTGCTCACAAGTCCTTTGGATTAAAAATCAACTTGAAGACTTCTCTGTAAGTTACTCTAGTATTCCAATTTACTGTGATAATACTAGTGCAATCAATTTGTCAAAAAATCCAATTCAGCATTCTCGATCAAAACATATTGAAATAAAACATCATTTTATTCCCGATCACGTTAACAAAAAGGAAATTGAATTAATTTTTGTTGATACTCAAAATCAGCTTGCTGATATTTTTACAAAGCCCTTAGTCGAGGAAAGTTTTAATTCAATCAAAGAAAAACTGAGAATTTTGAAAAATCCTGAAAAATCTAGTTAAAACTGCTTCTGCAGAAAACGGAGAACGTTTATCAATCTCCGTTTTTCAAACATCTTTCTCCGTTTTTCAAATCATCTTCCCAGACGTCATCTTCCTCATGCGCAGGCAAGGCATGTCTCAGCATTTAATGCACATGCATCAAGTCCTTCAAAAGGCACTGCTCAGCCGTCAAAGTCATCCCTTTCCCCAAACACTTGTCACTTCCCTAGGTTTATCATCATTACTCTCTCTCTTGAAACTGCAAAAGGCAAAATTGCAGTTATTACAACTGTTCAATTCTTTTTGAAACAGTTTCCATTATTCTCAACTATCATCTTCCTCCAAAAGCTTCTCTTCAATCTCTCTTTCAGCATCCAAAATGGCTCGAACCAAGCAAGCTGCTCGCAAAAATGCCAGCACTGAAACTCCATCACCATCATCATCCTTCTCACCAGTCTATGATCGTTCACCTTCACCTCCACCCAGGCCAACCCCTCCAAAACACTCATCAGATTCCTCATTTTCTGACTATCTGTCTTCGTCTCCCGAATCCAACCCCAACACTTCCATTCCTGAACCTATCTCCTCTGTTCTTCCTCCTCTACACTCCTGTCAAACCCCAAATTTTACTCAAGTCCCGCCTCATTTAAGAACATCCTTTTCCAAACCCACCCCACCACCACATAAATTTGTTAATCCTCCAGCTCCTAAGAGGCGCTCAATGAGAATTCTGGCAGGAATTGGGACTTCAAGGACATCAAACACTAAACCTACCTACTTCATCATCTCAGACACTGACTCAGATGAATCATCTGATACTCCTGCACCTTCAACAAAACCTATTCCTACATCAAAAACCTCTATACCAACCTCTTCTAAATCTTCATTTTCTGAAACCTCTCAATCCTTTCCTTCAACCCAGAAACAAAGACCAATGACTGATTTTTTCTCCTCCCCCAAAACTTCTCAACCTAAAACCCGTACTCTAAAAACCAAAACCACCATTTCAACCTCAAAATTTCTGGCAAGAAAAAACTTACCCATTTGCCAGAGATTCAAATCCACTGTACCTAGAAACAAATTTCGTCTTTCCCCTTCATCATCTCAAGAACGTTCCCCAACCCCAAAACCTTCTCCCACCCAAACCCACGAACGTTCTCCCACTCCTTCCGCTACCACTGCTCACAAAACTCCTACCCCTACTCCTGAACGTTCTCCAATTCCAGAACGTTCTCCTAGCCCTCCCCATTTTACTTCCCCTCCTCAAGAACGTTCTCCTCACTCTGAACGTTCTCCCGCTACTTCTCCTTCCCACCCTCAAACACGCTCTCCCATTCCAGAATGTTCCCCTGAACATCAACATTCTCCCTCTCCAACTCAAGAACGTTCCCCTTCCGACGAACGTTCTCCATCTTACAATCCTTCAACAAACACCAAACGACCACTTTCACCTCAAACTCCCTCCTCTCCTTCATCAGAACCTTCATCTGACCCTGATTCTCCTATACCACCATCTCCTCCCTCCAAAAAGACCAAGCCAAATACCACTCCTCTAATTCCTCCCACTGCCACCAAACTGTTCAAAGACAAATGGGCTCAAAGACCCATTGGTGTTGGTAGAGTTTTCATTTTCGACAAACTCATAGTCGATGGAAATTCTGTCAAACACTTTACTGATGCCCTAGGCTGGACTGCATTTATGCAAATTTCTGAGCCACATTATCCAGACGCTGTTCGAGCCTTCTATTGTCAAACCAAAACATTTCCTGACAAATCTCTACTCATTTCCACAATCAAGGGAATTGAGATCAAGTTAACCCCTGACATTTTGGCCTCAATCCTGGATCTCCCTACTGAAGGTCCTGCTGTCTTTGGAAAATCCTAGTATGCAGCTCTCAATCTTAAAGAGACTGCAGTTCTCTCATAATTATTTCAAGAGAATTCCACCAGGTATCTGTCAACATTTCTGCGCCCTCTCCCTAAGATCTTCAACAACATGAGTCAACATACTCTTCTTCCTCACTGTGGAAGTCATGAGTATGTCTCTGAAAACGACGCACTGGTCATATATCATCTACTCAACTGCAAACGTCTCAATCTGCCTCATCTGATTCTTCACCACATGATTGCTGCTGCCAATAAAGACTACAAGAAGAATACTGTTCCTTATGGTATGATTCTTACAAAAATCTTTAATCATTTTCATATCCCCCTGACCAATGAAAAATCTCTTATCAAAATCTCCAAATTTTCCACCAAAAACATGTCCCATATGAAAATAAATGTCACTAGACAACCTTCTCCCCCATCTGAATCACAGCCACGAGTTCCACAAACCACCAGACCCAGAACAAGACAGTCTGCCCCACTTATTCATTCATTTCCTTCCACCCTAAAAAGAAAACGTTCTGCCAGACGAGAAGCTCCTGTCACAAATCCCACATCATCATCTCCTTCACCAGATAGAGCTAAAGATAAAACCCCAGAACGTTCTCCTCATACCCCAGAACGTTCTTCCCAAAATCCAGAACTTTCTCCACAACACCCAGACCAAACACCACCAAACCCAGAAAATCCTAATCCGTCTCAAGAAAGTTCCCCTCCAAACAGAGAACGTTCTCTTACCCCTCCTCCTACCAACCCAACATTCTCTGTTTTTCCCCAACAATCCACCATTTCATCCACAGATTTCATTTCTGTCTCTCAGCTTCTTCGTTCTCCACTTGACCCCATGACCACCATAACTTCTCACCAAAATGTCTCTGCCATGTCACCAGCATACATTTCTCCTCAAACCACCACGTCATCTATTTTTGGTATTAGTCAATTTTTGGCTTCCTCCGAACCATCTAACAACGCTACTTCATCCAATCAATCCAACCCTCAGCCTCTCCCTGCCTCTCTCCCAGCTGTCTCAACTCCATCAACCAGCACTACCCCTATTCCTCCACCAATCATGAATCCTCCACGGGAACCAAGCAACTTTGAAATCATGGCCACTCTACAAGTCCTCTTGGCTCAGCAGACTCAGCTGCAATCCTGGCTCACGGATACACTTGCACCCAAGCTCGGTGTACCTCCTCCTCCTCCTTTTCACGCTGCTCCAGCTCCCGAGCCTGTTCCTGTGCCATCCAAGTCTCAGTCATCAGAAGGCTCTTCTCCTTATTTAGCCAAATAGGGATCTTTTTCTCCTTCCTTTTTGTATGACAAAGGGGGAGAATTAAGTTTAGTTTTTTATTCTGTTTATGATCAAATTAAAATTTAGGATCCTACTTTTTGTAATTCAGCAAAACACTTTATTAATGAAATATCTTTTATTGCTGAAATTAAACTGATTGCATTAGCTATATCAATAAAAACATCTGTTGCATCAATTGAGGGGGAGTTTCTACCCTCTTCAAAATTAAAATTAGAATCAGAATTAAAATCTAAATTAACATGTTTGTCATCATCAAAAAGGGGGAGATTGTTAAGACAAACTCTCAAATTAAGTTTTGATGAAAATAAACAAAGATATTAATTATGATTCTAAATGTTATGTTAATTTAATCTGTGCTTTTGAGTGTTTTTATTAAAGATAGGAACCAAGCAAAACAGAGAAATAAGAATGATCATAAACTATACAAAACAGAGAAAGATCAGCAGAATCAAGAAAGATCGTTACAGCCACTTCACCAAACTTTCTCCAACACTTGTACATTGAATATGTCTGAAATCTTTATATCAATTTCATCAGCACATGGCAAGGAACAGATAGGAATCATTTTTACTCAAAACGATTCATGGATCATTAAGAAAAATCATCACCAATCTAAGCATATCAAAAAACGGACTGCAACTTTCTCCAGTCTAGAAACTATCAAGAAAGTTGAACAAAGCTGAAACTCAAGATTGAATATAAGTCCTCAGATTATTCAAAAGTCTATCAGACAAGATTAATTATCTTTCTCCACTTATATTCAACGTTCTCCGTTTTTAAGAAGAACAAATTCTGTTTCTGCAGAAGAAGACTTCTCAATTCTGCAGAAAAATCTTCACTCCTTTCCAAACAAGTTTTGGATCAAATTAAACATTCAAATTGAAGCCCAATCACTATCAAATATTATCAAAGCTTAATGGGTCAGTAAAACTCGCAACAAGTCTGTTTTGGATCAAGCAAAAGGCCCATAACAGAAAGCCCAAAGCTGTCAAATACATGGTGCTCTGTTTGTCAACAGATTCCTTGCTTCTGTCAGAAGGAAAACAGAGCACTCCCAATAGCTCTTTCTGACCAGAATTTATTGCTCAAATCATCTATAAAAGGAAGGCAAATTCGCAAGCATAAACCAGATCTTTAAGTGTGAAGTATTCTCACTAAATCATATTCACTTACATCCTTAAAGTCATCTTATTCAAGAAATCAAGCTGAACCAAATACATACTTCCAGTTTTATTCTATTGGTTTCTTTCTCTGTTCTGAATCCTTTTCTCAAACAAGAGTTGAGCAAAACTAGATTCAAACAAACTTTTTAAATCATTATTGTATAAACTCATAACTGTAAGGATTGTTTATAGTTTGAGTGAAATTAAAAGAGTTGATTTCGAAATCCTAACAGATTAGTTAGGTGACCTGATTAATCCTTTCTGGGTGGAAAGGAAGTGTAGTTACAGATCAAGGCTGATCTCTAACTGTGATTGTTCTCCTTTTGTCTTTGAAACACTCAGTGAAAATCTCACAGTTGTGAGGACTGGACGTAGCCCACGTTGGGTGAACCAGGATATATTCTTGTGTGGTATTTCTTCCTTATCTCTATTTACATTCAGTTATTATTATTATCATAATTAAATAGAGAAACTAAAACTGCAATTTTAACTAATCAAGAACGTTCTGCGTTTTCTGTTTTAAAACCAAGAACGTTCTCCGTTTCTGTTTTTGTAACCAAGATCATTCTTGAGTTGTTTTTGTTAAAGTTTAAACAGGAAATTTTGAAAAAGGCAAGATTACAATTCAAACCCCCTTCCTTGTAACTTGACATTGCTACTTCATTCTTCTCCTAAATTTATGACTGTGTCTCGGGTTTCGTGTCGGATTTCAAACCCTAGCCATCGTCTGGCCCGAAAATACCGATTTCGGCCCATTTTTGTCGGGTGGTACGAAAATCGCCCGAAAAGTGCAGATGAAATCGACGATCCCGAGATTCTTGTAGCATTCTTCTCCTAAATTTATGACTGTGTCTCGGGTTTCGTGTCGGATTTCAAACCCTAGCCATCGTCTGGCCCGAAAATACCGATTTCGGCCCATTTTTCTCGGGTGGTACGAAAATCGCTCGAAAAGTGCAGATGAAATCGACGACCGCGAGATCCATGTAGCATTCTTCTCCTAAATTTATGAATGTGTCTCGGGTTCCGTGTCGAATTTCAAACCCTAGCCATCGTTTGGCCCGAAAATACCGATTTTGACCTATTTTTGTCGGGTGGTACGAAAATTGCCCGAAAAGTCCAGATGAAATCGACGACCGCGAGATCCTTGTAGCATTCTTCTCCTAAATTTATGACTGTGTCTCGGGTTTCGTGTCGGATTTTAAACCCTAGCCATCGTCTGGCCCGAAAATACCGATTTCGGCCCATTTTTGTCGGGTGGTACGAAAATCGCCCGAAAAGTGCAGATGAAATCGACGACCGCGAGATTCTTGTAGCATTCTTCTCCTAAATTTATGACAGTGTCTCGGGTTTCGTGTCGAATTCAAACCCTAGCCATCGTCTGGTCTGAAAATACCGATTTCAGCCCATTTTTGTCGGGTGGAACGAAAATCGCCCGAAAAGTGTAGATGAAATCGACGATCGCGAGATCCTTGTAGCATTCTTCTCCTCCATTTATGACTGTGTCTCGGGTTTCGTGTCGGATTTCAAACCCTAGCCATCGTCTGGCCCGAAAATACCGATTTCGGCCCATTTTTGTCGGGTGGTACGAAAATCGCCCGAAAAGTGCAGATGAAATCGACGACCGCGAGATCCTTGTAGCATTCTTCTCTTCAATTTATGACTGTGTCTCGGGTTTCGTGTCGGATTTCAAACCCTAGCCATCGTCTGGCCCGAAAATACCGATTTCGGCCCATTTTTGTCGAGTGGTACGAAAATCGCCCGAAAAGTGCAGATGAAATCGACGACCGCGAGATTCTTGTAGCATTCTTCTCCTAAATTTATGACTGTGTCTCGAGTTTAATGTCGGATTTCAAACCCTAGCCATCGTTTGGCCCGAAAATACCGATTTCGGCCCATTTTTGTCTGGTTGTACGAAAATCGCCCGAAAAGTGCAGATTAAATCGACGACCGCGAGATCCTTATAGCATTCTTCTCCAAAACTTATGACAGTGTCTCGGGTTTCGTGTCGGATTTCAAACCCTAGCCATCGTCTGGCCCGAAAATACCGATTTCGGCCCATTTTTGTCGGGTGGTACGAAAATCGCCCGAAAAGTGCAGATGAAATCGACGACCGCGAGATCCTTGTAGCATTCTTGTCCTCAATTTATGACTGTGTCTCGGGTTCCGTGTCGGATTTCAAACCCTAGCCATCGTCTGGCCCGAAAATACCGATTTCGACCCATTTTTGTCGGGTGGTACGAAAATGGCCCGAAAAGTCCAGATGAAATCGACGACCGCGAGATCGTTGTAACATTCTTCTCCAAAATTTATGATAGTGTCTCGGGTTCTGTGTCGGATTTCAAACCCTAGCCATCGTCTTGCCCGAAAATACCGATTTCGGCCCATTTTTGTCGGGTGGTAAGAAAATCGCCCGAAAAGTGCAGATGAAATCGACGACCGCGAGATCCTTGTGGCATTCTTCTCCTAAATTTATGACTGTGTCTCGGGTTCCGTGTCGGATTTCAAACCCTAGCCATCGTCTGGCCCGAAAATACCGATTTCATCCTACTTTTGTCGGGTGGTACGAAAATCGCCCGAAAAGTGCAGATGAAATCGATGACCGCGAGATCCTTTTAGCATTCTTCTCCTCAATTTATGACTGTGTCTCGAGTTCCGTGTCGGATTTCAAACCCTAGCCATCGTCTGGCCCGAAAATACCGATTTCGGCCCATTTTTGTCGGGTGGTACGAAAATCGCCCGAAAAGTGCAGATGAAATCGACGACCGCGAGATCCTTGTAGCATTCTTCTCCAAAATTTATGACTGTGTCTCGGTTTTCGTGTAGGATTTCAAACCCTAGCCATCGTCTGGCCCGAAAATACCGATTTCGGCCCATTTTTGTTGGGTGGTACGAAAATCGCTCGAAAAGTGCAGATGAAATTGACGACCGCGAGATCCTTATAGCATTCTTCTCCTCAATTTATGACTGTGTCTCGGGTTCCGTGTCGGATTTCAAACCCTAGCCATCGTCTGACCCGAAAATACCGATTTCGGCCCATTTTTGTCGGGAGGTACGAAAATCACCTGAAAAGTGCAGATGAAATCGACGACCGCGAGATCCTTGTAGCATTCTTCTCCAAAATTTATGACTGTGTCTCAGGTTCCGTGTAGGATTTCAAACCCTAGCCATCGTCTGGCCTGAAAATACCGATTTCGGCCTATTTTGTCGGGTGGTACGAAAATCGCCCGAAAAGTGCAGATGAAATCGACGACCGCGAGATCCTTATAGCATTTTTCTCCTCCATTTATGATTGTGTCTCGGGTTCCTTGTCGGATTTCAAACCCTAGCCATCGTCTGGCCCGAAAATACCGATTTCGGCCCATTTTTGTCGGTTGGTACGAAAATCGCCCGAAAAGTGCAGATGAAATCGACGACCGCGAGATTCTTGTAGCATTCTTCTCCTAAATTTATGACTGTGTCTCGGGTTTCGTGTCGGATTTCAAACCCTAGCCATCGTCTGGTCCGAAAATAACGATTTCGGCCTATTTTTGTCGGGTGGTACGAAAATCGCCCGAAAAGTGCAGATGAAATCGATGACCGCGAGATCCTTATAGCATTCTTCTCCAAAATTTATGACTGTGTTTCAGGTTCCGTGTAGGAATTCAAACCCTAGCCATCGTCTGGCCCTAAAATACCGATTTCGGCCTATTTTTGTCGGGTGGTACGAAAATCGCCCGAAAAGTGCAGATGAAATCGACGACCGCGAGATCCTTATAGCATTCTTCTCCTCCATTTATGATTGTGTCTCGGGTTCCTTGTCGGATTTCAAACCCTAGCCATCGTCTGGCCCGAAAATACCGATTTCGGCCCATTTTTGTCGGTTGGTACGAAAATCGCCTGAAAAGTGCAGATGAAATCGACGACCGCGAGATTCTTGTAGCATTCTTCTCCTAAATTTATGACTGTGTCTCGGGTTCCGTGTCAGATTTCAAACCCTAGCCATCGTCTGGCCCGAAAATACCGATTTCGGCCGATTTTTGTCTGGTGGTACGAAAATCGCCCGAAAAGTCCAGATGAAATCGACGACCGCGAGATCCTTGTACCATTCTTCTCCAAAATTTATGATTGTGTCTCGGGTTTCGTGTAGGATTTCAAACCCTAGCCATCGTCAGGCTCGAAAATACCGATTTCGGCCCATTTTTGTCGGGTGGTACGAAAATCGCCCAAAAAGTGCAGATGAAATCGACGACCGCGAGATCCTTATAGCATTCTGCTCCTCAATTTATGACTGTGTCTCGGGTTCCGTGTCGGATTTCAAACCCTAGCCATCGTCTGGCCCGAAAATACCGATTTCGGCCCATTTTTGTCGGGTGGTACGAAAATCGCCTAAAAAGTGCAGATGAAATTGACGACCACGAGATCCTTATAGCATTCTTCTTCTCAATTTATGACTGTGTCTCGGGTTCCGTGTCGGATTTCAAACCCTAGCCATCGTCTGGCCCGAAAATACCGATTTCGGCCCATTTTTGTCGGGTGGTACGAAAATTGCCCGAAAAGTCCAGATGAAATCGACGACCGCGAGATCCTTGTAGCATTCTTCTCCTAAATTTATGACTGTGTCTCGGGTTTCGTGTCGGATTTCAAACCCTAGCCATCGTCTGGCCCGAAAATACCGATTTCGGCCCATTTTTGTCGGGTGGTATGAAAATCGCCCGAAAAGTGCAGAAGAAATCGACGACCGCCAGATCCTTGTAGCATTCTTCTCTTAAATTTATGACTGTGTCTCGGTTTCCGTGTCGGATTTCAAACCCTAGCCATCGTTTGGCACGAAAATACCGATTTCGGCCCATTTTTGTCGGGTAGTACGAAAATCGCCCGAAAAGTGCACATAAAATCGACAACCGCGAGATTCTTGTAGCATTATTCTCCTAAATTTATGACTGTGTCTCGGGTTTCGTGTCGGATTTCAAACCCTAGCCATCGTCTGGCCCGAAAATACCGATTTCGGCCCATTTTTGTCGGGTGGTACGAAAATCGCCCGAAAAGTGCAGATGAAATCGACAACCGCGAGATCCTTGTAGCATTCTTCTCCTAAATTTATGACTGTGTCTCGGGTTTCGTGTCGGATTTCAAACCCTAGCCATCGTCTGGCCCGAAAATACCGATTTCGGCCCATTTTTGTCGGGTGGTACGAAAATCGCCAGAAAAGTGCAGATGAAATCGACGACCGCGAGATCCTTGTAGCATTCTTCTCCTAAATTTATGAGTGTGTCACGGGTTCCGTGTCGGATTTCAAACCCTAGCCATCGTTTGGCCCAAAAATACCGATTTCGGCGCATTTTTGTCGGGTGGTACGAAAATCGCCCGAAAAGTGCAGATGAAATCGACGATCGCGAGATTCTTGTAGCATTCTTCTCCTAAATTTATGACTGTGTCTCGGGTTTCGTGTCGGATTTCAAATCCTAGCCATCGTCTGGCCCGAAAATACCGATTTCGGCCCATTTTTGTCGGGTGGTACGAAAATCGCCCGAAAAGTGCAGATGAAATCGACGACCGCGAGATCCTTGTAGCATTCTTCTCCTAAATTTATGACTGTGTCTCGGGTTTTGTGTCGGATTTCAAACCCTAGCCATCGTCTGGCCCGAAAATACCGATTTCGGCCCATTTTTGTCGGGTGGTACGAAAATCGCCCGAAAAGTGCAGATGAAATCGACGACCGCGAGATCCTTGTAGCATTCTTCTCCTTAATTTATGATTGTGTCTCGGGTTCCGTGTCAGATTTCAAACCCTAGCCATCGACTGGTTCGAAAATACCGATTTCGGCCTATTTTTGTCTGGTGGTTAGAAAATCGCCCGAAAAGTGCAGATGAAATCGACCACCGCGAGATTCTTATAACATTCTTCTCCTAAATTTATGACTGTGTCTCGGGTTTCGTGTCGGATTTCAATCCCTAGCCATCGTCTTGCCCGAAAATACCGATTTCGGCCCATTTTTGTTGGGTGGTACGAAAATCGCCCGAAAAGTGCATATGAAATAGACAACTGTGAGATCCTTATAGCATTCTTCTCCAAAATTTATGACTGTGTCTCGGGTTCTGTGTCGGATTTCAAACCCTAGCCATCGTCTGGCCCGAAAATACCGATTTCGGCCCATTTTTGTCGGGTGGTACGAAAATCGCCCGAAAAGTGCAGATGAAATCGACGACCGCGAGATCCTTGTAGCATTCTTCTCCTTAATTTAAGACTGTGTCTCGGGTTCCGTGTCAGATTTCAAACCCTAGCCATCGTCTGGCCCGAAAATATCGATTTCGGCCCATTTTTGTCGGGTGGTACGAAAATCGCCCGAAAAGTCCAGATGAAATCGACGACCGCGAGATCCTTGTAGCATTCTTCTCCAAAATTTATGACTGTGTCTCGGGTTCCGTGTAGGATTTCAAACCCGAGCCATCGTCTGGACCGAAAATACCGATTTCGGCCCATTTTTGTCGGGTGGTATGAAAATCGCCCGAAAAATGTGCAGATGAAATCGCAACCGCGAGATCCTTATAGCATTCTTCTCCTCAATTTATGACTGTGTCTCGGGTTCCGTGTCGGATTTCAAACCCTAGCCATCGTCTGGCCCGAAAATACCGATTTCGGCCCATTTTTGTCGGGTGGTACGAAAATTGCCCGAAAAGTGCAGATGAAATTGACGACCGCGAGATCCTTATAGCATTCTTCTCCTCAATTTATGACTGTGTCTCGGGTTCCGTGTCGGATTTCAAACCCTAGCCATCGTCTGGCCCGAAAAATACCGATTTCGGCCTATTTTTGTGAGGTGGTACGAAAATCGCCCGAAAAGTGCAGATGAAATCGATGACCGCGAGATTCTTGTAGCGTTCTTCTCCTAAATTTATGATTGTGTCTCGGGTTCCGTGTCGGATTTAAAAGCCTGGCCATCGTCTGGCCCGAAAATACCGATTTCGGCCCATTTTTGTCGGGTGGTACGAAAATCGCCCGAAAAGTGCAGATGAAATCGACGACCGCGAGATCCTTGTAGCATTCTTCTCCTAAATTTATGAATGTGTCTCGGGTTTCATGTCGGATTTCAAACCCTAGCCATCGTCTAGCCATAAAATACTGATTTAGGCCCATTTTTGTCGGGTGGTACGAAAATCGCCCGAAAAGTGGAGATGAAATCGACGACCGCGAGATCCTTGTAGCATTCTTCTCCTAAATTTATGACTGTGTCTCGGGTTCCGTGTCGGATTTCAAACCCTAGCCATCGTCTGGCCCGAAAATACCGATTTCGGCCCATTTTTGTCTGGTGGTACGAAAATCGCCCGAAAAGTCCAGATGAAATCGACGACCGCGAGATCCTTGTAGCATTCTTCTCCTAAATTTATGACTGTGTCTCGGGTTACGTGTCGGATTTCAAACCCTAGCCATCGTCTGGCCCGAAAATACCGATTTCGGCCCATTTTTGTCGGGTGGTACGAAAATCGCCCGAAAAGTGCAGATGAAATCGACGACCGCGAGATCCTTGTAGCATTCTTCTCCTAAATTTATGAATGTGTCTCGGGTTCCGTGTCGAATTTCAAACCCTAGCCATCGTTTGGCCCGAAAATACCGATTTTGGCCTATTTTTGTCGGGTGGTACGAAAATTGCCCGAAAAGTCCAGATGAAATCGACGACCGCGAGATCCTTGTAGCATTCTTCTCCAAAATTTATGAGTGTGTCTCGGGTTCCGTGTAGGATTTCAAACCATAGCCATCGTCTGGCCCGAAAATACCGATTTCGGCCCATTTTTGTTGGGTGGTACGAAAATCGCCTGAAAAGTGCAGATGAAATCGACGACCGCGAGATCCTTGTAGCATTCTTCTCCTAAATTTATGAATGTGTCACCGGTTCCGTGTCGGATTTCAAACCCTAGCCATCGTTTGGCCCGAAAATACCGATTTCGGCGCATTTTTGTCGGGTGGTACGAAAATTGCCCGAAAAGTCCAGATGAAATCGACGACCGCGAGATCCTTGTACCATTCTTCTCCAAAATTTATGACTGTGTCTCGGGTTCTGTGTAGGATTTCAAACCCTAGCCATTGTCTGGCCCGAAAATACCGATTTCGGCCCATTTTTGTCGGTTGGTACGAAAATCGCCTGAAAAGTGCAGATGAAATCGACGACCGCGAGATTCTTGTAGCATTCTTCTCCTAAATTTATGACTGTGTCTCGGGTTCCGTGTCAGATTTAAAACCCTAGCCATCGGCTAGCTCGATAATACCGATTTCGGCCCATTTTTGTCGGGTGGTACGAAAATCGTCCGAAAAGTCCAGATGAAATCGACGACCGCGAGATCCTTGTAGCATTCTTCTCCAAAATTTATGACTGTGTCTCGGGTTTCGTGTCGGATTTCATACCCTAGCCATTGTTTGGCCCGAAAATACCGATTTCAGCCCATTTTTATCGGGTGGTACGAAAATCGCCCGAAAAGTGCAGATGAAATCGACGACTGCGAGATTCTTGTAGCATTCTTCTCCTAAATTTATGACTCTGTCTCGGGTTTCGTGTCGGGATTCAAACCCTAGCCATCGTCTGGCCGGAAAATACCGATTTTGGCCCATTTTTGTCGGGTTGTACAAAAATCGCCCGAAAAGTGCAGATGAAATCGACGACCGCGAGATCCTTGTTGCATTCTCCTCCTAAATTTATGAATGTGTCTCGGGTTCCGTGTCGAATTTCAAACCCTAGCCATCGGTTGGCCCGAAAATACCGATTTCGGCCCATTTTTGTCGGGTGGAACGAAAATCGCCCGAAAAGTGCAGATTAAATCGACGACCGCGAGATTCTTGTAGCATTCTGCTCCTAAATTTATGACTGTGTCTCGGGATTCGTGTCGGATTTCAAACCCTAGCCATCGTCTGGCCCGAAAATACCGATTTCGGCCCATTTTTGTCGGGTGGTACGAAAATCGCCCGAAAAGTGCAGATGAAATCGACGACCGCGAGATCCTTGTAGCATTCTTCTCCTTAATTTATTATTGTGTCTCGGGTTCCGTGCCAGATTTCAAACCCTAGCCATCGTCTGGCCCGAAAAAACCGATTTCGGCCCATTTTTGTCGGGTGGTACGAAAATCGCCCGAAAAGTCCAGATGAAATCTACGACCGCGAGATCCTTGTAGCATTCTTCTCCAAAATTTATGACTGTGTCTTGGGTTTCGTGTAGGATTTCAAACCCTAGCCATCGTCTGGCCCGAAAATACCGATTTCGGCCCATTTTTGTCGGGTGGTA
>JBBPBP010009779.1:68013972-68024613 GCA_037974735.1 Cicer chorassanicum
AATTTATGACTGTGTCTCGGGTTCCGTGTCAGATTTCAAACCCTAGCCATCGTCTGGCCCGAAAATACCGATTTCGGCCCATTTTTATCGGGTGGTACGAAAATCGCCCGAAAAGTCCAGATGAAATCAACGACCGGGAGATCCTTGTAGTATTCTTCTCCAAAATTTATGACTGTGTCTTGGGTTTTGTGTAGGATTTGAAACCCTAGCCATCGTCTGGCCCGAAAATACCGATTTCGGCCCATTTTTGTTGGGTGGTACGAAAATCGCCCGAAAAGTGCAAATGAAATCGACGACCGCGAGATCCTTATAGCATTCTTCTCCTTAATTTATGACTGTGTCTCGGGTTCCGTGTCGGATTTCAAACCCTAGCCATCGTCTGGATCGAAAATACCGATTTCGGCCCATTTTTGTCGGGTGGTACGAAAATCGCCCGAAAAGTGCAGACGAAATCGACGACCGCGAGATCCTTGTAGCATTCTTCTACAAAATTTATGACTGTGTCTCAGGTTCCGTGTAGGATTTCAAACCCTAGCCATCGTTTGGCCTGAAAATACCGATTTCGGCCTATTTTTGTCGGGTGGTACGAAAAATCGCCCGAAAAGTGCAGATGAAATCGACGACCGCGAGATCCTTATAGCATTCTTCTCCAAAATTTATGACTGTGTCTCGGGTTCCGTGTCGGATTTCACACCCTAGCCATCGTCAGGACCGAAAATACCGATTTCGGCCCATTTTTGTCGGGTGGTACGAAAATTGCCCGAAAATCCAGATGAAATCGACGACCGCGAGATCCTTGTAGCATTCTTCTCAGAAATTTATGACTGTGTCTCAGGTTCCGTGTAGGATTTCAAACCCTAGCCATCGTCTGGCCCGAAAATACCGATTTCGGCCCATTTTTGTCGGGTGGAATGAAAATCGCCCGAAAAGTGCAGATGAAATTGACGACCGCGAGATCCTTATAGCATTCTTCTCCTCAATTTATGACTGTGTCTCGGGTTCCGTGTCGGATTTCAAACCCTAGCCATCGTCTGGCCCGAAAATACCGATTTCGGCCCATTTTTGTCGGGTGGTACGAAAATTGCCCGAAAAGTCCAGATGAAATCGACGACCGCGAGATCCTTGTAGCATTCTTCTCCAAAATTTATGACTGTGTCTCGGGTTCCGTGTAGGATTTCAAACCCTAGCCATCGTCTGGCCCGAAAATACCGATTTCGGCCTATTTTTGTCGGGTGGTACGAAAATCGCCCGAAAAGTGCAGATGAAATCGACGACCGCGAGATCCTTATAGCATTCTTCTCCTCCATTTATGATTGTGTCTCAGGTTCCTTGTCGGATTTCAAACCCTAGCCATCGTCTGGCCCGAAAATACCGATTTCGGCCCATTTTTGTCGGTTGGTACGAAAATCGCCTGAAAAGTGCAGATGAAATCGACGACCGCGAGATTCTTGTAGCATTCTTCTCCTAAATTTATGACTGTGTCTCGGGTTTCGTGTCAGATTTCAAACCCTAGTCATTGTTTGGCCCGAAATACCGATTTCGGCCCATTTTTGTCGGGTGGTACGAAAATCGCCCGAAAAGTGCAGATGATATCGACGACCGCGAGATCCTTGTAGCATTCTTCTCCAAAATTTATGACTGTGTCTCGGGTATTGTGTAGGATTTCAAACCCTAGCCATCGTCTGGCCCGAAAATACCGATATCGGCCCATTTTTGTTGGGTGGTACGAAAATCGCCCGAAAAGTGCAGATGAAATTGACGACCGCGAGATCCTTAAAGCATTCTTCTCCTCAATTTATGACTGTGTCTCGGGTTCCGTGTCGGATTTCAAACCCTAGCAATCGTCTGGCCCGAAAAAACCGATTTCGGCCCATTTTTGTCGGGTGGTACGAAAATCGCCCGAAAAGTGCAGATGAAATCGACGACCGCGAGATCCTTGTAGCATTCTTCTCCAAAATTTATGACTGTGTCTTGGGTTTCGTGTAGGATTTCAAACCCTAGCCCCATCGTCTGGCCCGAAAATACTGATTTCGTCCCATTTTTGTCGGGTGGTATGAAAATCGCCCAAAAAGTGCAGATGAAATCGACGACCGCGAGATCCTTGTAGCATTTTTCTCCAAAATTTATGACTGTGTCTCAGGTTCCGTGTAGGATTTCAAACCCTAGCCATCGTTTGGCCTGAAAATACCGATTTCGGCCTATTTTTGTCGGGTGGTACGAAAAATCGCCCGAAAAGTGCAGATGAAATCGACGACCGCGAGATCCTTATAGCATTCTTCTCCAAAATTTATGACTGTGTCTCGGGTTCCGTGTCGGATTTCAAACCCTAGCCATCGTCAGGACCGAAAATACCGATTTCGGCCCATTTTTGTCGGGTGGTACGAAAATTGCCCGAAAAGTCCAGATGAAATCGACGACCGCGAGATCCTTGTAGCATTCTTCTCCAAAATTTATGACTGTGTCTCAGGTTCCGTGTAGGATTTCAAACCCTAGCCATCGTCTGGCCCGAAAATACCGATTTCGGCCTATTTTTGTCGGGTGGTACGAAAATCGCCCGAAAAGTGCAGATGAAATCGACGACCGCGAGATCCTTATAGCATTCTTCTCCTCCATTTATGATTGTGTCTCAGGTTCCTTGTCGGATTTCAAACCCTAGCCATCGTCTGGCCCGAAAATACCGATTTCGGCCCATTTTTGTCGGTTGGTACGAAAATCGCCTGAAAAGTGCAGATGAAATCGACGACCGCGAGATTCTTGTAGCATTCTTCTCCTAAATTTATGACTGTGTCTCGGGTTTCGTGTCAGATTTCAAACCCTAGTCATTGTTTGGCCCGAAATACCGATTTCGGCCCATTTTTGTCGGGTGGTACGAAAATCGCCCGAAAAGTGCAGATGATATCGACGACCGCGAGATCCTTGTAGCATTCTTCTCCAAAATTTATGACTGTGTCTCGGGTATTGTGTAGGATTTCAAACCCTAGCCATCGTCTGGCCCGAAAATACCGATATCGGCCCATTTTTGTTGGGTGGTACGAAAATCGCCCGAAAAGTGCAGATGAAATTGACGACCGCGAGATCCTTAAAGCATTCTTCTCCTCAATTTATGACTGTGTCTCGGGTTCCGTGTCGGATTTCAAACCCTAGCAATCGTCTGGCCCGAAAAAACCGATTTCGGCCCATTTTTGTCGGGTGGTACGAAAATCGCCCGAAAAGTGCAGATGAAATCGACGACCGCGAGATCCTTGTAGCATTCTTCTCCAAAATTTATGACTGTGTCTTGGGTTTCGTGTAGGATTTCAAACCCTAGCCCCATCGTCTGGCCCGAAAATACTGATTTCGGCCCATTTTTGTCGGGTGGTATGAAAATCGCCCAAAAAGTGCAGATGAAATCGACGACCGCGAGATCCTTGTAGCATTTTTCTCCAAAATTTATGACTGTGTCTCAGGTTCCGTGTAGGATTTCAAACCCTAGCCATCGTTTGGCCTGAAAATACCGATTTCGGCCTATTTTTGTCGGGTGGTACGAAAAATCGCCCGAAAAGTGCAGATGAAATCGACGACCGCGAGATCCTTATAGCATTCTTCTCCAAAATTTATGACTGTGTCTCGGGTTCCGTGTCGGATTTCACACCCTAGCCATCGTCAGGACCGAAAATACCGATTTCGGCCCATTTTTGTCGGGTGGTACGAAAATTGCCCGAAAATCCAGATGAAATCGACGACCGCGAGATCCTTGTAGCATTCTTCTCAGAAATTTATGACTGTGTCTCAGGTTCCGTGTAGGATTTCAAACCCTAGCCATCGTCTGGCCCGAAAATACCGATTTCGGCCCATTTTTGTCGGGTGGAATGAAAATCGCCCGAAAAGTGCAGATGAAATTGACGACCGCGAGATCCTTATAGCATTCTTCTCCTCAATTTATGACTGTGTCTCGGGTTCCGTGTCGGATTTCAAACCCTAGCCATCGTCTGGCCCGAAAATACTGATTTCGGCCCATTTTTGTCTGGTGGTACGAAAATTGCCCGAAAAGTCCAGACGAAATCGACGACCGCGAGATCTTTATAGCATTCTTCTCCTCCATTTATGACTGTGTCTCGGGTTCCGTGTCGGATTTCAAACCCTAGCCATCGTCTGGCCCGAAAATACCGATTTCGGCCCATTTTTGTTAGGTGGTACGAAAATCGCCCGAAAAGTGCAGATGAAATCGACGACCGCGAGATTCTTGTAGCATTCTTCTCCTAAATTTATGATTGTGTCTCGGGTTCCGTGTCAGATTTCAAACCCTAGCCATCGTCTGGCCCAAAAATACCGATTTCGGCCCATTTTTGTCGGGTGGTACGAAAATCGCCCGAAAAGTCCAGATGAAATCGACGACCGCGAGATCCTTGTACCATTCTTCTCCAAAATTTATGACTGTGTCTCGGGTTTCGTGTAGGATTTCAAACCCTAGCCATCGTCAGGCTCGAAAATACCGATTTCGGCCCATTTTTGTCGGGTGGTACGAAAATCGCCCAAAAAGTGCAGATGAAATCGACGACCGCGAGATCCTTATAGCATTCTGCTCCTCAATTTATGACTGTGTCTCGGGTTCCGTGTCGGATTTCAAACCCTAGCCATCGTCTGGCCCGAAAATACCGATTTCGGCCCATTTTTGTCGGGTGGTACGAAAATCGCCTAAAAAGTGCAGATGAAATTGACGACCACGAGATCCTTATAGCATTCTTCTTCTCAATTTATGACTGTGTCTCGGGTTCCGTGTCGGATTTCAAACCCTAGCCATCGTCTGGCCCGAAAATACCGATTTCGGCCCATTTTTGTCGGGTGGTACGAAAATTGCCCGAAAAGTCCAGATGAAATCGACGACCGCGAGATCCTTGTAGCATTCTTCTCCAAAATTTATGACTGTGTCTTGGGTTTCGTGTCGGATTTCAAACCCTAGCCATCGTCTGGCCCGAAAATACTGATTTCGGCCTATTTTTGTCGGTTGGTACGAAAATCGCCTAAAAAGTGCAGATGAAATCGACGACCGCGAGATTCTTGTAGCATTCTTCTCCTAAATTTATGACTGTGTCTCGGGTTTCGTGTCGGATTTCAAACCCTAGCCATCGTCAGGCCCGAAAATACCGATTTCGGCATATTTTTGTCGGGTGGTACGAAAATTGCCCGAAAAGTCCAGATGAAATCGACGACCGCGAGATCCTTGTAGCATTCTTCTCCAAAATTTATGACTGTGTCTCAGGTTCCGTGTAGGATTTCAAACCCTAGCCATCGTCAGGCCCGAAAATACCGATTTCGACCTATTTTTGTCGGGTGGTACGAAAATCGCCCGAAAAGTGCAGATGAAATCGACGACCGCAAGATCTTTGTAGCATTCTTCTCCTAAATTTATGAATGTGTCTCGGGTTCCGTGTCGGATTTCAAACCCTAGCCATCGTCTGGCCCGAAAATACCGATTTCGGCATATTTTTGTCGGGTGGTACGAAAATTGCCCGAAAAGTCCAGATGAAATCGACGACCGCGAGATCCTTGTAGCATTCTTCTCCAAAATTTATGACTGTGTCTCAGGTTCCGTGTAGGATTTCAAACCCTAGCCATCGTCTGGCCCGAAAATACCGATTTCGGCCTATTTTTGTCGGGTGGTACGAAAATCGCCCGAAAAGTGCAGATGAAATCGACGACCGCGAGATCCTTATAGCATTCTTCTCCTCCATTTATGATTGTGTCTCAGGTTCCTTGTCGGATTTCAAACCCTAGCCATCGTCTGGCCCGAAAATACCGATTTCGGCCCATTTTTGTCGGTTGGTACGAAAATCGCCTGAAAAGTGCAGATGAAATCGACGACCGCGAGATTCTTGTAGCATTCTTCTCCTAAATTTATGACTGTGTCTCGGGTTTCGTGTCAGATTTCAAACCCTAGTCATTGTTTGGCCCGAAATACCGATTTCGGCCCATTTTTGTCGGGTGGTACGAAAATCGCCCGAAAAGTGCAGATGATATCGACGACCGCGAGATCCTTGTAGCATTCTTCTCCAAAATTTATGACTGTGTCTCGGGTATTGTGTAGGATTTCAAACCCTAGCCATCGTCTGGCCCGAAAATACCGATATCGGCCCATTTTTGTTGGGTGGTACGAAAATCGCCCGAAAAGTGCAGATGAAATTGACGACCGCGAGATCCTTAAAGCATTCTTCTCCTCAATTTATGACTGTGTCTCGGGTTCCGTGTCGGATTTCAAACCCTAGCAATCGTCTGGCCCGAAAAAACCGATTTCGGCCCATTTTTGTCGGGTGGTACGAAAATCGCCCGAAAAGTGCAGATGAAATCGACGACCGCGAGATCCTTGTAGCATTCTTCTCCAAAATTTATGACTGTGTCTTGGGTTTCGTGTAGGATTTCAAACCCTAGCCCCATCGTCTGGCCCGAAAATACTGATTTCGGCCCATTTTTGTCGGGTGGTATGAAAATCGCCCAAAAAGTGCAGATGAAATCGACGACCGCGAGATCCTTGTAGCATTTTTCTCCAAAATTTATGACTGTGTCTCAGGTTCCGTGTAGGATTTCAAACCCTAGCCATCGTTTGGCCTGAAAATACCGATTTCGGCCTATTTTTGTCGGGTGGTACGAAAAATCGCCCGAAAAGTGCAGATGAAATCGACGACCGCGAGATCCTTATAGCATTCTTCTCCAAAATTTATGACTGTGTCTCGGGTTCCGTGTCGGATTTCACACCCTAGCCATCGTCAGGACCGAAAATACCGATTTCGGCCCATTTTTGTCGGGTGGTACGAAAATTGCCCGAAAATCCAGATGAAATCGACGACCGCGAGATCCTTGTAGCATTCTTCTCAGAAATTTATGACTGTGTCTCAGGTTCCGTGTAGGATTTCAAACCCTTGCCATCGTCTGGCCCGAAAATACCGATTTCGGCCTATTTTTGTCGGGTGGTACGAAAATCGCCCGAAAAGTGCAGATGAAATCGACGACCGCGAGATCCTTATAGCATTCTTCTCCTCCATTTATGATTGTGTCTCGGGTTCCTTGTCGGATTTCAAACCCTAGCCATCGTCTGGCCCGAAAATACCGATTTCGGCCCATTTTTGTCGGGTGGTACGAAAATCGCCCGAAAAGTGCAGATGAAATCGACGACCGCGAGATCCTTGTAGCATTCTTCTCCAAAATTTATGACTGTGTCTTGGGTTTCGTGTAGGATTTCAAACCCTAGCCCCATCGTCTGGCCTGAAAATACTGATTTCGGCCCATTTTTGTCGGGTGGTATGAAAATCGCCCAAAAAGTGCAGATGAAATTGACGACCGCGAGATCCTTATAGCATTCTTCTCCTCAATTTATGACTGTGTCTCGGGTTCCGTGTCGGATTTCAAACCCTAGCCATCGTCTGGCCCGAAAATACCGATTTCGGCCCATTTTTGTCGGGTGGTACAAAAATCGCCCGAAAAGTGCAGATGAAATCGACGACCGCGAGATCCTTATAGCATTCTTCTCCTCAATTTATGACTGTGTCTCGGGTTCCGTGTCGGATTTCAAACCCTAGCCATCGTCTGGCCCGAAAATACCGATTTCGGCCCATTTTTGTCGGGTGGTACGAAAATCGCCCGAAAAGTGCAGACGAAATCGACGACCGCGAGATCCTTGTAGCATTCTTCTACAAAATTTATGACTGTGTCTCAGGTTCCGTGTAGGATTTCAAACCCTAGCCATCGTTTGGCCTGAAAATACCGATTTCGGCCTATTTTTGTCGGGTGGTACGAAAAATCGCCCGAAAAGTGCAGATGAAATCGACGACCGCGAGATCCTTATAGCATTCTTCTCCAAAATTTATGACTGTGTCTCGGGTTCCGTGTCGGATTTCAAACCCTAGCCATCGTCAGGACCGAAAATACCGATTTCGGCCCATTTTTGTCGGGTGGTACGAAAATTGCCCGAAAAGTCCAGATGAAATCGACGACCGCGAGATCCTTGTAGCATTCTTCTCCAAAATTTATGACTGTGTCTCAGGTTCCGTGTAGGATTTCAAACCCTAGCCATCGTCTGGCCCGAAAATACCGATTTCGGCCTATTTTTGTCGGGTGGTACGAAAATCGCCCGAAAAGTGCAGATGAAATCGACGACCGCGAGATCCTTATAGCATTCTTCTCCTCCATTTATGATTGTGTCTCAGGTTCCTTGTCGGATTTCAAACCCTAGCCATCGTCTGGCCCGAAAATACCGATTTCGGCCCATTTTTGTCGGTTGGTACGAAAATCGCCTGAAAAGTGCAGATGAAATCGACGACCGCGAGATTCTTGTAGCATTCTTCTCCTAAATTTATGACTGTGTCTCGGGTTTCGTGTCAGATTTCAAACCCTAGTCATTGTTTGGCCCGAAATACCGATTTCGGCCCATTTTTGTCGGGTGGTACGAAAATCGCCCGAAAAGTGCAGATGATATCGACGACCGCGAGATCCTTGTAGCATTCTTCTCCAAAATTTATGACTGTGTCTCGGGTATTGTGTAGGATTTCAAACCCTAGCCATCGTCTGGCCCGAAAATACCGATATCGGCCCATTTTTGTTGGGTGGTACGAAAATCGCCCGAAAAGTGCAGATGAAATTGACGACCGCGAGATCCTTAAAGCATTCTTCTCCTCAATTTATGACTGTGTCTCGGGTTCCGTGTCGGATTTCAAACCCTAGCAATCGTCTGGCCCGAAAAAACCGATTTCGGCCCATTTTTGTCGGGTGGTACGAAAATCGCCCGAAAAGTGCAGATGAAATCGACGACCGCGAGATCCTTGTAGCATTCTTCTCCAAAATTTATGACTGTGTCTTGGGTTTCGTGTAGGATTTCAAACCCTAGCCCCATCGTCTGGCCCGAAAATACTGATTTCGGCCCATTTTTGTCGGGTGGTATGAAAATCGCCCAAAAAGTGCAGATGAAATCGACGACCGCGAGATCCTTGTAGCATTTTTCTCCAAAATTTATGACTGTGTCTCAGGTTCCGTGTAGGATTTCAAACCCTAGCCATCGTTTGGCCTGAAAATACCGATTTCGGCCTATTTTTGTCGGGTGGTACGAAAAATCGCCCGAAAAGTGCAGATGAAATCGACGACCGCGAGATCCTTATAGCATTCTTCTCCAAAATTTATGACTGTGTCTCGGGTTCCGTGTCGGATTTCACACCCTAGCCATCGTCAGGACCGAAAATACCGATTTCGGCCCATTTTTGTCGGGTGGTACGAAAATTGCCCGAAAATCCAGATGAAATCGACGACCGCGAGATCCTTGTAGCATTCTTCTCAGAAATTTATGACTGTGTCTCAGGTTCCGTGTAGGATTTCAAACCCTTGCCATCGTCTGGCCCGAAAATACCGATTTCGGCCTATTTTTGTCGGGTGGTACGAAAATCGCCCGAAAAGTGCAGATGAAATCGACGACCGCGAGATCCTTATAGCATTCTTCTCCTCCATTTATGATTGTGTCTCGGGTTCCTTGTCGGATTTCAAACCCTAGCCATCGTCTGGCCCGAAAATACCGATTTCGGCCCATTTTTGTCGGGTGGTACGAAAATCGCCCGAAAAGTGCAGATGAAATCGACGACCGCGAGATCCTTGTAGCATTCTTCTCCAAAATTTATGACTGTGTCTTGGGTTTCGTGTAGGATTTCAAACCCTAGCCCCATCGTCTGGCCTGAAAATACTGATTTCGGCCCATTTTTGTCGGGTGGTATGAAAATCGCCCAAAAAGTGCAGATGAAATTGACGACCGCGAGATCCTTATAGCATTCTTCTCCTCAATTTATGACTGTGTCTCGGGTTCCGTGTCGGATTTCAAACCCTAGCCATCGTCTGGCCCGAAAATACCGATTTCGGCCCATTTTTGTCTGGTGGTACGAAAATTGCCCGAAAAGTCCAGACGAAATCGACGACCGCGAGATCGTTATAGCATTCTTCTCCTCCATTTATGACTGTATCTCGGGTTCCGTGTCGGATTTCAAACCCTAGCCATCGTCTGGCCCGAAAATACCGATTTCGGCCCATTTTTGTTAGGTGGTACGAAAATCGCCCGAAAAGTGCAGATGAAATCGACGACCGCGAGATTCTTGTAGCATTCTTCTCCTAAATTTATGAATGTGTCTCGGGTTCCGTGTCGGATTTCAAACCCAAGCCATCGTCTGGCCCGAAAATACCGAGTTCGGCATATTTTTGTCGGGTGGTACGAAAATTGCCCGAAAAGTCCAGATGAAATCGACGACCGCGAGATCCATGTAGCATTTTTCTCCAAAATTTATGACTGTGTCTCAGGTTCCGTGTAGGATTTCAAACCCTAGCCATCGTCAGGCCCGAAAATACCGATTTCGGCCTATTTTTGTCGGGTGGCACAAAAATCGCCCGAAAAGTGCAGATGAAATCGTCGACCGCGAGATCCTTATAGCATTCTTCTCCTCCATTTATGA
Source organism: Cicer chorassanicum (assembly GCA_037974735.1). NCBI lineage: Eukaryota > Viridiplantae > Streptophyta > Magnoliopsida > Fabales > Fabaceae > Cicer > Cicer chorassanicum. The sequence goes on from JBBPBP010009779.1 coordinate 68,024,424, forward strand.
TTGTGTCTCGGGTTCCTTGTCGGATTTCAAACCCTAGCCATCGTCTGGCCCGAAAATACCGATTTCGGCCCATTTTTGTCGGTTGGTACGAAAATCGCCTGAAAAGTGCAGATGAAATCGACGACCGCGAGATTCTTGTAGCATTCTTCTCCTAAATTTATGACTGTGTCTCGGGTTCCGTGTCAGATTT
>JBBPBP010009779.1:68025113-68036082 GCA_037974735.1 Cicer chorassanicum
GATTTCAAACCCTAGCCATCGTCTGGCCCGAAAATACCGATTTCGGCCCATTTTTGTCGGGTGGTACGAAAATTGCCCGAAAAGTCCAGACGAAATCGACGATCGCGAGATCCTTATAGCATTCTTCTCCTAAATTTATGACTGTGTTTCGGGTTTCGTGTCAGATTTCAAACCCTTGCCATCGTCTGGCCCGAAAATACCGATTTCGGCCCATTTTTGTCAGGTGGTACGAAAATCGCCCGAAAAGTGCAGATGAAATCGACGACCGCGAGATCCTTGTAGCATTCTTCTCCTAAATTTATGATTGTGTCTCGGGTTCCGTGTCAGATTTCAAACCCTAGCCATCGTCTGGCCCGAAAATACCGATTTCGGCCCATTTTTATCGGGTGGTACGAAAATCACCCGAAAAGTCCAGATGAAATCAACGACCGCGAGATCCTTGTAGCATTCTTCTCCAAAATTTATGACTGTGTCTCGGGTTTTGTGTAGGATTTCAAACCCTAGCCATCGTCTGGCCCGAAAATACCGATTTCGGCCCATTTTTGTTGGGTGGTACGAAAATCGCCCGAAAAGTGCAGATGAAATCGACGACCGCGAGATCCTTGTAGCATTCTTCTCCAAAATTTATGACTGTGTCTCAGGTTCCGTGTAGGATTTCAAACCATAGCCATCGTCTGACCTGAAAATACCGATTTCGGCCTATTTTTGTCGGGTGGTACGAAAAATCGCCCGAAAAGTGCAGATGAAATCGACGACCGCGAGATCCTTATAGCATTCTTCTCCAAAATGTATGACTGTGTCTTGGGTTCCGTGTCGGATTTCAAACCCTAGCCATCGTCAGGACCGAAAATACCGATTTCGGCCCATTTTTGTCGGGTGGTACGAAAATTGCCCGAAAAGTCCAGATGAAATCGACGACCGCGAGATCCTTGTAGCATTCTTCTCCAAAATTTATGACTGTGTCTCAGGTTCCGTGTAGGATTTCAAACCCTAGCCATCGTCTGGCCCGAAAATACCGATTTCGGCCTATTTTTGTCGGGTGGTACGAAAATCGCCCGAAAAGTGCAGATGAAATCGAGGACCGCGAGATCCTTATAGCATTCTTCTCCTCCATTTATGATTGTGTCTCGGGTTCCTTGTCGGATTTCAAACCCTAGCCATCGTCTGGCCCGAAAATACCGATTTCGGCCCATTTTTGTCGGTTGGTACGAAAATCGCCCGAAAAGTGCAGATGAAATCGACGACCGCGAGATTCTTGTAGCATTCTTCTCCTAAATTTATGACTGTGTTTCGGGTTTCGTGTCAGATTTCAAACCCTAGCCATTGTTTGGCCCGAAAATACCGATTTCGGCCCATTTTTGTCGGGTGGTACGAAAATCGCCCGAAAAGTGCAGATGAAATCGACGACCGCGAGATCCTTGTAGCATTCTTTATAATTTATGACTGTGTCTCGGGTTCCGTGTCAGATTTCAAACCCTAGCCATCGTCTGGCCCAAAAATACCAATTTGGGCCCATTTTTGTCGGGTGGTACGAAAATCGCACGAAAAGTCCAGATGAAATCGACGACCGCGAGATCCTTGTAGCATTCTTCTCCAAAATTTATGATTGTGTCTCGGGTTTCGTGTAGGATTTCAAACCCTAGCCATCGTCAGGCCTGAAAATACCGATTTCGGCCCATTTTTGTCGAGTGGCACGAAAATCGCCCAAAAAGTGCAGATGAAATTGACGACCGCGAGATCCTGATAGCATTCTTCTCCTCAATTTATGAATGTGTCTCGGGTTCCGTGTCGGATTTCAAACCCTAGCCATCGTCTGGCCCGAAAATACCGATTTCGGCCCATTTTTGTCGGGTGGTACGAAAATCGCCTAAAAAGTGTAGATGAAATTGACGACCCCGAGATCCTTATAGCATTCTTCTTCTCAATTTATGACTGTGTCTCGGGTTCCGTGTCGGATTTCAAACCCTAGCCATCGTCTGGCCCGAAAATACCGATTTCGGCCCATTTTTGTCGGGTGGTACGAAAATTGCCCGAAAAGTCCAAATGAAATCGACGACCGCGAGATCCTTGTAGCATTCTTCTCCAAAATTTATGACTGTGTGGGTTTCGTGTCGGATTTCAAACCCTAGCCATCGTCAGGCCCGAAAATACCGATTTCGGTCCATTTTTGTCGGGTGGTACGAAAATCGCCCAAAAAGTGCAGATGAAATCGACGACCGCGAGATCCTTGTAGCATTCTTCTCCAAAATTTATGACTGTGTCTCAGGTTCCGTGTAGGATTTCAAACCCTAGCCATCGTCTGGCCTGAAAATACCGATTTCGGCCTATTTTTGTCGGGTGGTACGAAAAATCGCCCGAAAAGTGCAGATGAAATCGACGACCGCGAGATCCTTATAGCATTCTTCTCCAAAATTTATGACTATGTCTCAGGTTCCGTGTCGGATTTCAAACCCTAGCCATCGTCAGGACCGAAAATACCGATGTCGGCCCATTTTTGTCGGGTGGTACGAAAATCGCCCGAAAAGTGCAGATGAAATCGACGACCGCGAGATCCTTGTAGCATTCTTCTCCAAAATTTATGACTGTGTCTTGGGTTCCGTGTAGGATTTCAAACCCTAGCCATCGTCAGGCCCGAAAATACCGATTTCGGCCCATTATTGTCAGGTGGTACGAAAATCGCCCGAAAAGTGCAGATGAAATCGACGACCGCGAGATCCTTGTAGCATTCTTCTCCAAAATTTATGACTGTGTCTCAGGTTCCGTGTCGGATTTCAAACCCTAGCCATCGTCTGGCCCGAAAATACCGATTTCGGCCCATTTTTGTCGGGTGGTACGAAAATGGCCTGAAAAGTCCAGATGAAATCGACGACCGCGAGATCCTTGTAGCATTCTTCTCCAAAATTTATGACTGTGTCTCGGGTTCCGTGTCGGATTACAAACCCTAGCCATCGTCTGGCCCAAAAATACCGATTTCGTCCCATTTTTGTCGGGTGGTATGAAAATCGCCTGAAAAGTGCAGATGAAATCGCGACCGCGAGATCCTTGTAGCATTCTTCTCCTTAATTTATGACTGTGCCTCGGGTTCCGTGTCGGATTTCAAACCCTAGCCATCGTCTGGCCCGAAAATACCGATTTCGGCCCATTTTTGTCGGGTGGTACGAAAATCGCCCGAAAAGTGCAGATGAAATCGACGACCGCGAGATCCTTGTAGCATTCTTCTCTTAAATTTATAAATGTGTCTCGGGTTCCGTGTCGGATTTTAAACCCTTGCCATCGTCTGGCCCGAAAATACCGATTTCGGCCCATTTTTGTCGGGTGGTATGAAAATCGCCCGAAAAGTCCATATGAAATCGATGACCGCGAGATCCTTGTGGCATTCTTTTCCAAAATTTGTGACTGTGTCTCGGGTTCCGTGTCGGATTTCAAACCCTAGCCATCGTCTGGCCCGAAAATACCGATTTCGGCCCATTTTTGTCGGGTGGTACGAAAATCGCCCGAAAAGTGCAGATGAAATCGACGACCGCGAGATCCTTGTAGCATTCTTCTCTTAAATTTATGAGTGTGTCTCGGGTTCCGTGTCGGATTTCAAACCCTAGCCATCGTCTGGCCCGAAAATACCGATTTCGGCCCATTTTTGTCGGGTGGTACGAAAATCGCCCGAAAAGTGCAGATGAAATCGACGACCGCGAGTTTCTTGTAGCATTCTTCTCCTAAATTTATAACTGTGTCTCGGGTTTCGTGTCGGATTTCAAACCCTAGCCATCGTTTGGCCCGAAAATACCGATTTCGGCCCAATTTTGTCGGGTGGTACGAAAATCGCCCGAAAAGTGCAGATGAAATCGACGACCACGAGATCCTTGTAGCATTCTTCTCCAAAATTTATGACTGTGTCTCGGGTTCCGTGTCGGATTTCAAACCCTAGCCATCGTCTGGCCCGAAAATACCGATTTCGGCCCATTTTTGTCGGGTGGTACGAAAATCGCCTGAAAAGTGCAGATGAAATCGACGACCGTGAGATCCTTGTAGCATTCTTCTTCTAAATTTATGAATGTGTCTCGGGTTCCGTGTCGGATTTCAAACCCTAGCCATCGTCTGGCCCGAAAATACCGATTTCGGCCCATTTTTGTCGGGTGGTACGAAAATCGCCCGAAAAGTGCAGATGAAATCGACGACCGCGAGATCCTTGTAGCATTCTTCTCCAAAATTTATGACTGTGTCTTGGGTTTCGTGTAGGATTTCAAACCCTAGCCCCATCGTCTGGCCTGAAAATACTGATTTCGGCCCATTTTTGTCGGGTGGTATGAAAATCGCCCAAAAAGTGCAGATGAAATTGACGACCGCGAGATCCTTATAGCATTCTTCTCCTCAATTTATGACTGTGTCTCGGGTTCCGTGTCGGATTTCAAACCCTAGCCATCGTCTGGCCCGAAAATACCGATTTCGGCCCATTTTTGTCTGGTGGTACGAAAATTGCCCGAAAAGTCCAGACGAAATCGACGACCGCGAGATCGTTATAGCATTCTTCTCCTCCATTTATGACTGTGTCTCGGGTTCCGTGTCGGATTTCAAACCCTAGCCATCGTCTGGCCCGAAAATACCGATTTCGGCCCATTTTTGTTAGGTGGTACGAAAATCGCCCGAAAAGTGCAGATGAAATCGACGACCGCGAGATCCTTGTAGCATTCTTCTCCTAAATTTATGATTATGTCTCGGGTTCCGTGTCAGATTTCAAACCCTAGCCATCGTCTGGCCCGAAAATACCGATTTCGGCCCATTTTTATCGAGTGGTACGAAAATCGCCCGAAAAGTCCAGATGAAACCGACGACCGCGAGATCCTTGTAGCATTCTTCTCCAAAATTTATGACTGTGTCTCGGGTTTTGTGTAGGATTTCAAACCCTAGCCATCGTCTGGCCCGAAAATACCGATTTCGGCCCATTTTTGTTGGGTGGTACGAAAATCGCCCGAAAAGTGCAGATGAAATCGACGACCGCGAGATCCTTGTAGCATTCTTCTCCAAAATTTATGACTGTGTCTCAGGTTCCGTGTAGGATTTCAAACCCTAGCCATCGTCTGGCCTGAAAATACCGATTTCGGCCTATTTTTGTCGGGTGGTACGAAAAATCGCCCGAAAAGTGCAGATGAAATCGACGACCGCGAGATCCTTATAGCATTCTTCTCCAAAATTTATGACTATGTCTCAGGTTCCGTGTCGGATTTCAAACCCTAGCCATCGTCAGGACCGAAAATACCGATGTCGGCCCATTTTTGTCGGGTGGTACGAAAATCGCCCGAAAAGTGCAGATGAAATCGACGACCGCGAGATCCTTGTAGCATTCTTCTCCAAAATTTATGACTGTGTCTTGGGTTCCGTGTAGGATTTCAAACCCTAGCCATCGTCAGGCCCGAAAATACCGATTTCGGCCCATTATTGTCAGGTGGTACGAAAATCGCCCGAAAAGTGCAGATGAAATCGACGACCGCGAGATCCTTGTAGCATTCTTCTCCAAAATTTATGACTGTGTCTCAGGTTCCGTGTCGGATTTCAAACCCTAGCCATCGTCTGGCCTGAAGATACCGATTTCGGCCCATTTTTGTCGGGTGGTACGAAAATCGCCCGAAAAGTGCAGATGAAATCGACGACCGCGAGATCCTTGTAGCATTCTTCTCCAAAATTTATGACTATGTCTCAGGTTCCATGTCGGATTTCAAACCCTAGCCATCGTTTGGCCTGAAGATACCGATTTCGGCCTATTTTTATTGGGTGGTACGAAAATCGCCCGAAAAGTGCAGATGAAATCGACGACCGCGAGATCCTTGTAGCATTCTTCTCCTAAATTTATGGATGTGTCTCGGGTTCCGTGTCAGATTTCAAACCCTAGCCATCATCTGGCCCGAAAATACCTATTTCGACCCATTTTTATCGGGTGGTACGAAAATCGCCCGAAAAGTCCAGATGAAATCGACGACCACGAGATCCTTGTAGCATTGTTCTCCAAAATTTATGACTGTGTCTCGGGTTTTGTGTAGGATTTCAAACCCTAGCCATCGTCTGGCCCGAAAATACCGATTTCGGCCCATTTTTGTTGGGTGGTACGAAAATCGCTCGAAAAGTGTAGATGAAATTGACGACCGCGAGATCCTTATTGCATTCTTCTCCTCAATTTATGACTGTGTCTCGGGTTCCGTGTCGGATTTCAAACCCTAGCCATCGTCTGGCCCGAAAATACCGATTTTGGCCCATTTTTGTCGAGTGGTACGAAAATCGCCCGAAAAGTGCAGATGAAATCGACGACCGCGAGATCCTTGTAGCATTCTTCTCCAAAATTTATGACTGTGTCTCAGGTTCCGTGTAGGATTTCAAACCCTAGCCATCGTCTGGCCTGAAAATACCGATTTCGGCCTATTTTTGTCGGGTGGTACGAAAAATCGCCCGAAAAGTGCAGATGAAATCGACGACCGCGAGATCCTTATAGCATTCTTCTCCAAAATTTATGACTATGTCTCAGGTTCCGTGTCGGATTTCAAACCCTAGCCATCGTCAGGACCGAAAATACCGATGTCGGCCCATTTTTGTCGGGTGGTACGAAAATCGCCCGAAAAGTGCAGATGAAATCGACGACCGCGAGATCCTTGTAGCATTCTTCTCCAAAATTTATGACTGTGTCTTGGGTTCCGTGTAGGATTTCAAACCCTAGCCATCGTCAGGCCCGAAAATACCGATTTCGGCCCATTATTGTCAGGTGGTACGAAAATCGCCCGAAAAGTGCAGATGAAATCGACGACCGCGAGATCCTTGTAGCATTCTTCTCCAAAATTTATGACTGTGTCTCAGGTTCCGTGTCGGATTTCAAACCCTAGCCATCGTCTGGCCTGAAGATACCGATTTCGGCCCATTTTTGTCGGGTGGTACGAAAATCGCCCGAAAAGTGCAGATGAAATCGACGACCGCGAGATCCTTGTAGCATTCTTCTCCAAAATTTATGACTATGTCTCAGGTTCCATGTCGGATTTCAAACCCTAGCCATCGTTTGGCCTGAAGATACCGATTTCGGCCTATTTTTATTGGGTGGTACGAAAATCGCCCGAAAAGTGCAGATGAAATCGACGACCGCGAGATCCTTGTAGCATTCTTCTCCTAAATTTATGGATGTGTCTCGGGTTCCGTGTCAGATTTCAAACCCTAGCCATCATCTGGCCCGAAAATACCTATTTCGACCCATTTTTATCGGGTGGTACGAAAATCGCCCGAAAAGTCCAGATGAAATCGACGACCACGAGATCCTTGTAGCATTGTTCTCCAAAATTTATGACTGTGTCTCGGGTTTTGTGTAGGATTTCAAACCCTAGCCATCGTCTGGCCCGAAAATACCGATTTCGGCCCATTTTTGTTGGGTGGTACGAAAATCGCTCGAAAAGTGTAGATGAAATTGACGACCGCGAGATCCTTATTGCATTCTTCTCCTCAATTTATGACTGTGTCTCGGGTTCCGTGTCGGATTTCAAACCCTAGCCATCGTCTGGCCCGAAAATACCGATTTTGGCCCATTTTTGTCGAGTGGTACGAAAATCGCCCGAAAAGTGCAGATGAAATCGACGACCGCGAGATCCTTGTAGCATTCTTCTCCAAAATTTATGACTGTGTCTCAGGTTCCGTGTAGGATTTCAAACCCTAGCCATCGTCTGGCCTGAAAATACCGATTTCGGCCTATTTTTGTCGGGTGGTACGAAAAATCGCCCGAAAAGTGCAGATGAAATCGACGACCGCGAGATCCTTATAGCATTCTTCTCCAAAATTTATGACTATGTCTCAGGTTCCGTGTCGGATTTCAAACCCTAGCCATCGTCAGGACCGAAAATACCGATGTCGGCCCATTTTTGTCGGGTGGTACGAAAATCGCCCGAAAAGTGCAGATGAAATCGACGACCGCGAGATCCTTGTAGCATTCTTCTCCAAAATTTATGACTGTGTCTTGGGTTCCGTGTAGGATTTCAAACCCTAGCCATCGTCAGGCCCGAAAATACCGATTTCGGCCCATTATTGTCAGGTGGTACGAAAATCGCCCGAAAAGTGCAGATGAAATCGACGACCGCGAGATCCTTGTAGCATTCTTCTCCAAAATTTATGACTGTGTCTCAGGTTCCGTGTCGGATTTCAAACCCTAGCCATCGTCTGGCCTGAAGATACCGATTTCGGCCCATTTTTGTCGGGTGGTACGAAAATCGCCCGAAAAGTGCAGATGAAATCGACGACCGCGAGATCCTTGTAGCATTCTTCTCCAAAATTTATGACTATGTCTCAGGTTCCGTGTCGGATTTCAAACCCTAGCCATCGTGTGGCCCGAAAATACCGATTTCGGCCCATTTTTGTCGGGTGGTACGAAAATCGCCCGAAAATTGCAGATGAAATCGACGACCGCGAGATCCTTGTAGCATTCTTCTCCTTAATTTATGACTGTGTCTCGGGTTCCGTGTCGGATTTCAAACCCTAGCCATCGTCTGGCCCGAAAATACCGATTTCGGCCCATTTTTGTCGGGTGGTACGAAAATCGCCCGAAAAGTGCAGATGAAATCGACGACCGCGAGATCCTTATAGCATTCTTCTCCTCCATTTATGATTGTGTCTCGGGTTCCTTGTCGGATTTCAAACCCTAGCCATCGTCTGGCCCGAAAATACCGATTTCGGCCCATTTTTGTCGGTTGGTACGAAAATCGCCCGAAAAGTGCAGATGAAATCGACGACCGCGAGATTCTTGTAGCATTCTTCTCCTCAATTTATGACTGTGTCTCGGGTTCCGTGTCGGATTTCAAACCCTAGCCATCGTCTGGCCCAAAAATACCGATTTTGGCCCATTTTTGTCAGGTGGTACGAAAATCGCCCGAAAAGTGCAGATGAAATCGACGACCGCGAGATCCTTGTAGCATTCTTCTCCTAAATTTATGACTGTGTCTCGGGTTCCGTGTCAGATTTCAAACCCTAGCCATCATCTGGCCCGAAAATACATATTTCGGCCCATTTTTATCGGGTGGTACGAAAATCGCCCGAAAAGTCCAGATGAAATCGACGACCGCGAGATCCTTGTAGCATTGTTCTCCAAAATTTATGATTGTGTCTCGGGTTTTGTGTAGGATTTCAAACCCTAGCCATCGTCTGGCCCGAAAATACCTATTTCGGCCCATTTTTGTTGGGTGGTACGAAAATCGCTCGAAAAGTGCAGATGAAATTGACGACCGCGAGATCCTTATAGCATTCTTCTCCTCAATTTATGACTGTGTCTCTGGTTCCGTGTCGGATTTCAAAACCTAGCCATCGTCTGGCCCGAAAATACCGATTTCGGCCCATTTTTGTCGAGTGGTACGAAAATCGCCCGAAAAGTGCAGATGAAATCGACGACCGCGAGATTCTTGTTGCATTCTTCTCCTCCATTTATGACTGAGTCTCGGGTTCCGTGTCAGATTTCAAACCCTAGCCATCGTCTGGCCCGAAAATACCGATTTTGGCCCATTTTTGTCGGGTGGTACGAAAATCGCCCGAAAAGTGCAGATGAAATCGACGACCGGGAGATTCTTGTAGCATTCTTCTCCTAAATTTATAACTTTGTCTCGGGTTTGGTGTCGGATTTCAATTCCTAGCCATCGTCTGGCCCGAAAATACCGATTTCGGCCCATTTTTGTCGGGTGGTACGAAAATCGCCCGAAAGGTGCAGATGAAATCGACGACCGCGAGATCCTTGTAGCATTCTTCTCCAAAATTTATGACTGTGTCTCGGGTTTCGTGTAGGATTTCAAACCCTAGCCATCGTCTGGCCCGAAAATACCGATTTCGGCCAATTTTTGTTGGGTGGTACAAAAATCGCTCAAAAAGTGCAGATGAAATTGACGACCACGAGATCCTAATAGCATTCTTCTCCTCAATTTATAACTGTATCTCGGGTTCCGTGTCGGATGTCAAACCCTAGCCATCGTCTGGCCCGAAAATACCGATTTCGGCCCATTTTTGTCGGGTGGTACGAAAATCGCCCGAAAAGTGCAGATGAAATCGACGACCGCAAGATTCTTGTAGCATTCTTCTCCTAAATTTATGACTGTGTCTCGGGTTCCGTGTCGGATTTCAAACCCTAGCATTCGTCTGGCCCGAAAATACCGATTTCGGCCCATTTTTGTCGGGTGGTACGAAAATCGCCCGAAAAGTGCAGATGAAATCGACGACCGCGAGATCCTTGTAGCATTCTTCTCCAAAATTTATGACTGTGTCTCAGGTTCCGTGTAGGATTTCAAACCCTAGCCATCGTCTGGCCTGAAAATACCGATTTCGGCCTAATTTTGTCGGGTGGTACGAAAATCGCCTGAAAAGTGCAGAGGAAATCGACGACCGCGAGATCCTTATAGCATTCTTCTCCTCCATTTGTGATTGTGTCTCGGGTTCCTTGTCGGATTTCAAACCCTAGCCATCGTCTGGCCCGAAAATACCGATTTCGGCCCATTTTTGTCGGTTGGTACGAAAATCGCCCGAAAAGTGCAGATGAAATCGACGACCGCGAGATTCTTGTAGCATTCTTCTCCTAAATTTATGACTGTGTCTCGGGTTTCGTGTCAGATTTCAAACCCTAGCCATTGTTTGGCCCGAAAATACCGATTTCGGCCCATTTTGGTCGGGTGGTACGAAAATCGCCCGAAAAGTGCAGATGAAATCGACGACCGTGAGATTCTTGTAGCATTCTTCTCCTAAATTTATGACTGTGTCTCGGGTTTCGTGTAGGATTTCAAACCCTAGCCATCGTCGGGCCCGAAAATACCGATTTCGGCCCATTTTTGTTGGGTGGTACGAAAATCGCTCAAAAAGTGCAGATGAAATTGACGACCGCGAGATCCTTGTAGCATTCTTCTCCTCAATTTATGACTGTGTCTCGGGTTCCGTGTCGGATTTCAAACCCTAGCCATCGTCTGGCCCGAAAATACCGATTTTGGCC
>JBBPBP010009779.1:68048342-68060659 GCA_037974735.1 Cicer chorassanicum
GGGTGGTACGAAAATCGCCCGAAAAGTGCAGATGAAATCGACGACCGCGAGATCCTTGTAGCATTCTTCTCCTAAATTTATGACTGTGTCTCAGGTTCCGTGTCAGATTTCAAACCCTAGCCATCGTCTGGCCCGAAAATACCGATTTCGGCCCATTTTTGTCGGGTGGTACGAAAATCGCCCGAAAAGTGCAGATGAAATCGACAACCGCGAGATCCATGTAGCATTCTTCTCCTTAATTTATGAATGTGTCTTGGGTTCCATGTCGGATTTCAAACCCTAGCCATCGTCTGGCCCGAAAATACCGATTTCTGCCCATTTTTGTCGGGTGGTACGAAAATCGCCCGAAAAGTGCAGATGAAATCGACGACCACGAGATCCTTGTAGCATTCTTCTCCTAAATTTATGACTGTGTCTCAGGTTCCGTGTCAGATTTCAAACCCCTGCCATCGTCTGGCCCAAAAATACCGATTTCGGCCCAGTTTTGTCGGGTGGTACGAAAATTGCCCGAAGAGTCCAGATGAAATCACCTACCGCGAGATCCTTGTAGCATTCTTCTCTTAAATTTATGATTGTGTCTCGGGTTCCGTGTCGGATTTAAAACCCTAGCCATCGTCTAGCCCGAAAATACAAATTTCGGTCAATTATTGTCGGGTGGTACGAAAATCGCCCAAAAAGTCCAGATGAAATCACTGATCGCGAGATCCTTGTAGCATTCTTCTCTTAAATTTATGACTGTGTCTCGGGTTCCGTGTCGGATTTCAAATCCTATCCATTGTCTTGCCCGAAAATACCGATTTCGGCCCATTTTTGTCGGGTGGTACGAAAATCGCCCGAAAAGTGCAGATGAAATCGACGACCGCGAGATCCTTGTAGCATTCTTCTCCTAAATTTATGACTGTGTCTCGGGTTCCGTGTCGGATTTCAAACCATAGCCATCGTCTGGCCCGAAAATACCGATTTCGGCCCATTTTTGTCGGGTGGTACGAAAATCGCCCGAAAAGTGCAGATGAAATCGACGACCGCGAGATCCTTGTAGCATTCTTCTCCAAAATTTATGACTGTGTCTCAGGTTCCGTGTAGGATTTCAAACCCTAGCCATCTTCTGGCCTGAAAATACTGATTTCGGCCTATTTTTGTCGGGTGGTACGAAAATCGCCCGAAAAGTGCAGATGAAATTGACGACCGCGAGATCCTTATAGCATTCTTCTCCTCCATTTATGATTGTGTCTCGGGTTCCTTGTCGGATTTCAAACCCTAGCCATCGTCTGGCCCGAAAATACCGATTTCGGCCCATTTTTGTCGGTTGGTACGAAAATCGCCCGAAAAGTGCAGATGAAATCGACGACCGCGAGATTCTTGTAGCATTCTTCTCCTCAATTTATGACTGTGTCTCGGGTTCCGTGTCGGATTTCAAACCCTAGCCATCGTCTGGCCCAAAAATACCGATTTTGGCCCATTTTTGTCAGGTGGTACGAAAATCGCCCGAAAAGTGCAGATGAAATCGACGACCGCGAGATCCTTGTAGCATTCTTCTCCTAAATTTATGACTGTGTCTCGGGTTCCGTGTCAGATTTCAAACCCTAGCCATCATCTGGCCCGAAAATACATATTTCGGCCCATTTTTATCGGGTGGTACGAAAATCGCCCGAAAAGTCCAGATGAAATCGACGACCGCGAGATCCTTGTAGCATTGTTCTCCAAAATTTATGATTGTGTCTCGGGTTTTGTGTAGGATTTCAAACCCTAGCCATCGTCTGGCCCGAAAATACCTATTTCGGCCCATTTTTGTTGGGTGGTACGAAAATCGCTCGAAAAGTGCAGATGAAATTGACGACCGCGAGATCCTTATAGCATTCTTCTCCTCAATTTATGACTGTGTCTCGGGTTCCGTGTCGGATTTCAAAACCTAGCCATCGTCTGGCCCGAAAATACCGATTTCGGCCCATTTTTGTCGAGTGGTACGAAAATCGCCCGAAAAGTGCAGATGAAATCGACGACCGCGAGATTCTTGTTGCATTCTTCTCCTCCATTTATGACTGTGTCTCGGGTTCCGTGTCGGATTTCAAACCCTAGCCATCGTCTGGCCCGAAAATACCGATTTTGGCCCATTTTTGTCGGGTGGTACGAAAATCGCCCGAAAAGTGCAGATGAAATCGACGACCGTGAGATTCTTGTAGCATTCTTCTCCTAAATTTATGACTTTGTCTCGGGTTTGGTGTCGGATTTCAATTCCTAGCCATCGTCTGGCCCGAAAATACCGATTTCGGCCCATTTTTGTCGGGTGGTACGAAAATCGCCCGAAAGGTGCAGATGAAATCGACGACCGCGAGATCCTTGTAGCATTCTTCTCCAAAATTTATGACTGTGTCTCGGGTTTCGTGTAGGATTTCAAACCCTAGCCATCGTCTGGCCCGAAAATACCGATTTCGGCCCATTTTTGTTGGGTGGTACGAAAATCGCTCGAAAAGTGCAGATGAAATTGACGACCGCGAGATCCTTATAGCATTCTTCTCCTCAATTTATGACTGTGTCTCGGGTTCCGTGTCGGATTTCAAACCCTAGCCATCGTCTGGCATGAAAATACCGATTTCGGCCCATTTTTGTCGGGTGGTACGAAAATCGCCCGAAAAGTGCAGATGAAATCGACGACCGCGAGATCCCTATAGCATTCTTCTCCTCCATTTATGATTGTGTTTCGGGTTCCTTGTCGGATTTCAAACCCTAGCCATCGTCTGGCCCGAAAATACCGATTTCGGCCCATTTTTGTCGGTCGGTACGAAAATCGCCCGAAAAGTGCAGATGAAATCGACGACCGCGAGATTCTTGTAGCATTCTTCTCCTAAATTTATGACTGTGTCTCGGGTTTCGTGTCAGATTTCAAACCCTAGCCATTGTTTGGCCCGAAAATACCGATTTCGGCCCATTTTTGTCGGGTGGTACGAAAATCGCCCGAAAAGTGCAAGTGAAATCGACGACCGTGAGATCCTTGTAGCATTCTTCTCCTTAATTTATGACTCTGTCTCGGGTTCCGTGTCAGATTTCAAACCCTAGCCATCGTCTGGCCCGAAAATACCGATTTCGGCCCATTTTTGTCGGGTGGTACGAAAATCGCCCGAAAAGTGCAGATGAAATCGACGACCGCGAGATCCTTGTAGCATTCTTCTCCTCAATTTATGACTGTGTCTCAGGTTCCGTGTCGGATTTCAAACCCTAGCCATCGTCTGGCCCGAAAATACCGATTTCGGCTCATTTTTGTTGGGTGGTACGAAAATCGCCCGAAAAGTGCAGATGAAATCGACGACCGCGAGATCCTTGTAGCATTCTTCTCCTAAATTTATGACTGTGTCTCGGGTTCCGTGTCGGATTTCAAACCCTAGCCATCGTCTGGCCCGAAAATACTAATTTCGGCCCATTTTTGTCGGGTGGTACGAAAATCGCCCGAAAAGTGCAGATAAAATCGACGACTGCGAGATCCTTGTAGCATTCTTCTCCTAAATTTATGAATGTGTCTCGGGTTCCGTGTCGGATTTCAAACCCTAGCCATCGTCTGGCCCGAAAATACCGATTTCGGCCCATTTTTGTCGGGTGGTACGAAAATCGCCCGAAAAGTGCAGATGAAATCGACGACCGCGAGATCCTTGTAGCATTCTTCTCCTCAATTTATGATTGTGTCTCGGGTACCGTGTCGGATTTCAAACCCTAGCCATTGCTAACCCGAAAATACCGATTTCGGCCCATTTTTGTCGGGTAGTACGAAAATCGCCCGAAAAGTGCAGATGAAATCGACGACCGCGAGATCCTTGTAGCATTCTTCTCCTAAATTTATGACTGTGTCTCGGGTTCCGTGTCAGATTTCAAACCCTAGCAATCGTCTGGCCCGAAAATACCGATTTCGGCCCATTTTTGTCGGCTGGTACGAAAATCGCCCGAAAAGTGCAGATGAAATCGACGAACGCGAGATCCTTGTAGCATTCTTCTCAATTTATGAGTGTGTCTCTGGTTCCGTGTCGGATTTCAAACCCTAGCCATCGTTTCGCCCGAAAATACCGATTTCGGTCCATTTTTGTCGGGTGGTACGAAAATCGGCCGAAAAGTGCAGATGTAATCGACGACCGCGAGATTCTTGTAGCATTCTTCTCCTAAATTTATGACTGTGTCTCGGGTTTCATGTCGGATTTCAAACCCTAGCCATCGTCGGGCCCGAAAATACCGATTTCGGCCCATTTTTGTCGGGTGGTACGAAAATCGCCCGAAAAGTGCAGATGAAATAGACCACCGCGAGATCCTTATAGCATTCTTCTCCAAAATTTATGACTGTGTCTCGGGTTCCGTGTCGGATTTCAAACCCTAGCCATCGTCTGGCCCGAAAATACCGATTTCGGCCCATTTTTGTCGGGTGGTACGAAAATCGCCCGAAAAGTGCAGATGAAATTGACGACCGCGAGATCCTTATAGCATTCTTCTCCTCAATTTATGACTGTATCTCAGGTTCCGTGTCGGATTTCAAACCCTAGCCATCGTCTGGCTCGAAAATACCGATTTCGGCCCATTTTTGTCGGGTGGTACGAAAATCGCCCGAAAAGTGCAGATGAAATCGACGACCGCGAGATCCTTGTAGCATTCTTCTCCAAAATTTATGACTGTGTCTCAGGTTCCGTGTAGGATTTCAAACCCTAGCCATCGTCTGGCCTGAAAATACCGATTTCGGCCTAATTTTGTCGGGTGGTACGAAAATCGCCTGAAAAGTGCAGAGGAAATCGACGACCGCGAGATCCTTATAGCATTCTTCTCCTCCATTTGTGATTGTGTCTCGGGTTCCTTGTCGGATTTCAAACCCTAGCCATCGTCTGGCCCGAAAATACCGATTTCGGCCCATTTTTGTCGGTTGGTACGAAAATCGCCCGAAAAGTGCAGATGAAATCGACGACCGCGAGATTCTTGTAGCATTCTTCTCCTAAATTTATGACTGTGTCTCGGGTTTCGTGTCAGATTTCAAACCCTAGCCATTGTTTGGCCCGAAAATACCGATTTCGGCCCATTTTGGTCGGGTGGTACGAAAATCGCCCGAAAAGTGCAGATGAAATCGACGACCGTGAGATTCTTGTAGCATTCTTCTCCTAAATTTATGACTGTGTCTCGGGTTTCGTGTAGGATTTCAAACCCTAGTCATCGTCGGGCCCGAAAATACCGATTTCGGCCCATTTTTGTTGGGTGGTACGAAAATCGCTCAAAAAGTGCAGATGAAATTGACGACCGCGAGATCCTTGTAGCATTCTTCTCCTCAATTTATGACTGTGTCTCGGGTTCCGTGTCGGATTTCAAACCCTAGCCATCGTCTGGCCCGAAAATACCGATTTCGGCCCATTTTTGTCGGGTGGTACGAAAATCGCCCGAAAAGTGCAGATGAAATCGACGACCGCGAGATCCTTGTAGCATTCTTCTCCTTAATTTATGACTCTGTCTCGGGTTCCGTGTCAGATTTAAAACCCTAGCCATCGTTAGGCCCGAAAATACCGATTTCGGCCCATTTTTGTCGGGTGGTACGAAAATCGCCCGAAAAGTCCAGATGAAATCGATGACCGCGAGATCCTTGTAGCATTCTTCTCCAAAATTTATGATTGTGTCTCGGGTTTCGTGTAGGATTTCAAACCCTAGCCATCGTCAGGCCCGAAAATACCGATTTCGGCCCATTTTTGTCGAGTGGTACGAAAGTCGCCCAAAAAGTGCAGATGAAATTGACGACCGCGAGATCCTTATAGCATTCTTCTCCTCAATTTATGACTGTGTCTCGGCTTCCTTGTCGGATTTCAAACCCTAGCCATCGTCTGGCCCGAAAATACCGATTTCGGCCCATTTTTGTCGGGTGGTACAAAAATCGCCCGTAAGGTGCAGATGAAATCGACGACCGCGAGATCCTTGTAGCATTCTTCTCCAAAATTTATGACTGTGTCTCGGGTTTCGTGTAGGATTTCAAACCCTAGCCATCGTCTGGCCCGAAAATACCGATTTCGGCCAATTTTTGTTGGGTGGTACGAAAATCGCTCAAAAAGTGCAGATGAAATTGACGACCACGAGATCCTGATAGCATTCTTCTCCTCAATTTATGACTGTATCTCGGGTTCCGTGTCGGATTTCAAACCCTAGCCATCGTCTGGTCCGAAAATACCGATTTCGGCCCATTTTTGTCGGGTGGTACGAAAATCGCCCGAAAAGTGCAGATGAAATCGACGACCGCAAGATTCTTGTAGAATTCTTCTCCTAAATTTATGACTGTGTCTCGGGTTCCGTGTCGGATTTCAAACCCTAGCCATCGTCTGGCTTGAAAATACCGATTTCGGCCCATTTTTGTCGGGTGGTACGAAAATCGCCCGAAAAGTGCAGATGAAATCGACGACCGCGAGATCCTTGTAGCATTCTTCTCCAAAATTTATGACTGTGTCTCGGGTTTCGTGTAGGATTTCAAACCCTAGCCATCGTCTGGCCCGAAAATACCGATTTCGGCCAATTTTTGTTGGGTGGTACGAAAATCGCTCGAAAAGTGCAGATGAAATTGACGACCGCAAGATCCTTATAGCATTCTTCTCCTCAATTTATGACTGTATCTCAGGTTCCGTGTCGGATTTCAAACCCTAGCCATCGTCTGGCCCGAAAATACCGATTTCGGCCCATTTTTGTCGGGTGGTACGAAAATCGCCCGAAAAGTGCAGATGAAATCGACGACCGCAAGATTCTTGTAGCATTCTTCTCCTAAATTTATGACTGTGTCTCGGGTTCCGTGTCGGATTTCAAACCCTAGCCATCGTCTGGCCCGAAAATACCGATTTTGGCCCATTTTTGTCGGGTGGTACGAAAATCGCCCGAAAAGTGCAGATGAAATCGACGACCGTGAGATTCTTGTAGCATTCTTCTCCTAAATTTATGACTTTGTCTCGGGTTTGGTGTCGGATTTCAATTCCTAGCCATCGTCTGGCCCGAAAATACCGATTTCGGCCCATTTTTGTCGGGTGGTACGAAAATCGCCCGAAAGGTGCAGATGAAATCGACGACCGCGAGATCCTTGTAGCATTCTTCTCCAAAATTTATGACTGTGTCTCGGGTTTCGTGTAGGATTTCAAACCCTAGCCATCGTCTGGCCCGAAAATACCGATTTCGGCCAATTTTTGTTGGGTGGTACGAAAATCGCTCAAAAAGTGCAGATGAAATTGACGACCACGAGATCCTTATAGCATTATTCTCCTCAATTTATGACTGTATCTCGGGTTCCGTGTCGGATTTCAAACCCTAGCCATCGTCTGGTCCGAAAATACCGATTTCGGCCAATTTTTGTCAGGTGGTACGAAAATCGCCCGAAAAGTGCAGATGAAATCGACGACCGCAAGATTCTTGTAGAATTCTTCTCCTAAATTTATGACTGTGTCTCGGGTTCCGTGTCGGATTTCAAACCCTAGCCATCGTCTGGCCCGAAAATACCGATTTTGGCCCATTTTTGTTGGGTGGTACGAAAATCGCTCGAAAAGTGCAGATGAAATTGACGACCGCGAGATCCTTATAGCATTCTTCTCCTCAATTTATGACTGTGTCTCGGGTTCCGTGTCGGATTTCAAACCCTAGCCATCGTCTGGCCCGAAAATACCGATTTCGGCCCATTTTTGTCGGGTGGTACAAAAATCGCCCGAAAAGTGCAGATGAAATCGACGACCGCGAGATCCTTGTAGCATTCTTCTCCAAAATTTATGACTGTGTCTCAGGTTCCGTGTAGGATTTCAAACCCTAGCCATCGTCTGGCCTGAAAATACCGATTTCGGCCTATTTTTGTCGGGTGGTACGAAAATCGCCCGAAAAGTGCAGATGAAATCGACGACCGCGAGATCCTTGTAGCATTCTTCTCCAAAATTTATGACTGTGTCTCAGGTTCCGTGTAGGATTTCAAACCCTAGCCATCGTCTGGCCTGAAAATACCGATTTCGGCCTAATTTTGTCGGGTGGTACGAAAATCGCCTGAAAAGTGCAGAGGAAATCGACGACCGCGAGATCCTTATAGCATTCTTCTCCTCCATTTGTGATTGTGTCTCGGGTTCCTTGTCGGATTTCAAACCCTAGCCATCGTCTGGCCCGAAAATACCGATTTCGGCCCATTTTTGTCGGTTGGTACGAAAATCGCCCGAAAAGTGCAGATGAAATCGACGACCGCGAGATTCTTGTAGCATTCTTCTCCTAAATTTATGACTGTGTCTCGGGTTTCGTGTCAGATTTCAAACCCTAGCCATTGTTTGGCCCGAAAATACCGATTTCGGCCCATTTTTGTCGGGCGGTACGAAAATCGCCCGAAAAGTGCAGATGAAATCGACGACCGCAAGATCCTTGTTGCATTCTTCTCCTTAATTTATGACTCTGTCTCGGGTTCCGTGTCAGATTTCAAACCCTAGCCATTGTCTGGCCCGAAAATACCGATTTCGGCCCATTTTTGTCGGGTGGTACGAAAATCGCCCGAAAAGTCCAGATGAAATCGACGACCGCGAGATCCTTGTAGCATTCTTCTCCAAAATTTATGATTGTGTCTCGGGTTTCGTGTAGGATTTCAAACCCTAGCCATCGTCAGGCCCGAAAATACCGATTTCGGCCCATTTTTGTCGAGTGGTACGAAAGTCGCCCAAAAAGTGCAGATGAAATTGACGACCGCGAGATCCTTATAGCATTCTTCTCCTCAATTTATGACTGTGTCTCGGCTTCCTTGTCGGATTTCAAACCCTAGCCATCGTCTGGCCCGAAAATACCGATTTTGGCCCATTTTTGTCGGGTGGTACAAAATCGCCCGAAAAGTGCAGATGAAATCGACGACCTTGAGATTCTTGTAGCATTCTTCTCCTAAATTTATGACTTTGTCTCGGGTTTGGTGTCGGATTTCAATTCCTAGCCATCGTCTGGCCCGAAAATACCGATTCGGCCCATTTTTGTCGGGTGGTACGAAAATCGCCCGAAAGGTGAAGATGAAATCGACGACCGCGAGATCCTTGTAGCATTCTTCTCCAAAATTTATGACTGTGTCTCGGGTTTCGTGTAGGATTTCAAACCCTAGCCATCGTCTGGCCCGAAAATACCGATTTCGGCCCATTTTTGTCGGGTGGTACGAAAATCGCCCGAAAAGTGCAGATGAAATCGACGACCTCGAGATCCTTGTAGCATTCTTCTCCTAAATTTATGACTGTGTCTCGGGTTTCGTGTCGGATTTCAAACCCTAGCCATCGTCTTGCCCTAAAATACCGATTTCGGCCCATTTTTGTCGGGTGGTACGAAAATCGCCGAAAAAGTGCAGATAAAATCGACGACCGCGAGATCCTTGTAGCATTCTTCTCCAAAATTTATAACTGTGTCTCGAGTTCCGTGTCGGATTTCAAACCCTAGCCATTGTCTGGCCCGAAAATACCGATTTCGGCCCATTTTTGTCGAGTGGTACGAAAATTGTCCGAAAAGTCCAGATGAAATCGACGACCGCGAGATCCTTGTAGCATTCTTCTCCAAAATTTATGACTGTGTCTCGGGTTTCGTGTAGGATTTCAAACCCTAGCCATTGTCTTGCCCAAAAATACCGATTTCGGCCCATTTTTGTCGGGTGGTACGAAAGTCGCCCGAAAAGTGCAGATAAAATTGACGACCGCGAGATCCTCGTAGCATTCTTCTCCAAAATTTATAACTGTGTCTCGGGTTCCGTGTCCGATTTCAAACCCTAGCCATCGTTTGGCCCGAAAATACCGATTTCGGCCCATTTTTGTCGGGTGGTACGAAAATCACCCAAAAAGTGCAGATAAAATCGACGACCGCGAGATCCTCGTAGCTTTCTTCTCCAAAATTTATAACTGTGTCTCGGGTTCCGTGTCGGATTTCAAACCCTGGCCATCGTCTGGCCCGAAAATACCGATTTCGGCCCATTTTTGTCGGGTGGTACGAAAATCGCCCGAAAAGTCCAGATGAAATCGACGACCGCGAGATCCTTGTAGCATTCTTCTCCAAAATTTATGACTGTGTCTCGGGTTTCGTGTAGGATTTCAAACCCTAGCCATCGTCTTGCTCGAAAATACCGATTTCGGCCCATTTTTGTCGGGTGGTACGAAAATCGCCCGAAAAGTGCAGCTGAAATAGACGACCGCGAGATCCTTGTAGGATTCTTCCCCAAAATTTATGACTGTGTCTCGGGTTCCGTGTCGGATTTCAAACCCTAGCCATCGTCTCGCCCGAAAATACCGATTTCGGCCCATTTTTGTCGGGTGGTACGAAAATCGCCCGAAAAGTCCAGATGAAATCGACGACTGCGAGATCCTTGTAGCATTCTTCTCCAAAATTTATGACTGTGTCTCGGGTTCCGTGTCAGATTTCAAACCCTAGCCATCGTCTGGCCCGAAAATACCGATTTCGGCCCATTTTTGTCGGGTGGTACGAAAATCGCCCGAAAAGTGCAGATGAAATCGACGACCGCAAGATTCTTGTAGCATTCTTCTCCTAAATTTATGACTGTGTCTCGGGTTCCGTGTCGGATTTCAAACCCTAGCCATCGTCTGGCCCGAAAATACCGATTTCGGCCCATTTTTGTCGGGTGGTACGAAAATCGCCCGTAAAGTGCAGATGAAATCGACGATCGCGAGATCCTTGTAGCATTCTTCTAAAAAATTTATGACTGCGTCTCGGGTTCCGTGTCGGATTTCAAACCCTAGCCATCGTCTGGCCCGAAAATACCGATTTCGGCCCATTTTTGTCGGGAGGTACGAAAATCGCCAGAAAAGTGCAGATGAAATCGATGACCGCGAGATCCTTGTAGCATTTTTCTTCTAAATTTATGACTGTGTCTCGGGTTCCGTGTCGGATTTCAAACCCTAGCCATCGTCTGGCCCGAAAATACCGATTTCGGCCCATTTTTGTCGGGTGGTACGAAAATCGCCCGAAAAGTGCAGATGAAATCGACGACCGCGAGATCCTTATAGCATTCTTCTCCTCCATTTATGATTGTGTCTCGGGTTCCTTGTCGGATTTCAAACCCTAGCCATCGTCTGGCCCGAAAATACCGATTTCGGCCCATTTTTGTCGGTTGGTACGAAAATCGCCCGAAAAGTGCAGTTGAAATCGACGACCGCGAGATTCTTGTAGCATTCTTCTCCTAAATTTATGACTGTGTCTCGGGTTTCGTGTCAGATTTCAAACCCTAGCAATTGTTTGGCCCGAAAATACCGATTTCGGCCCATTTTTGTCGGGTGGTACGAAAATCGCCCGAAAAGTGCAGATGAAATTGACGACCGCGAGATTCTTGTTGCATTCTTCTCCTCCATTTATGACTGTGTCTCGGGTTCCGTGTCGGATTTCAAACCCTAGCCATCGTCTGGCCCGAAAATACCGATTTCGGCCCATTTTTGTCGGGTGGTACGAAAATCGCCCGAAAAGTGCAGATGAAATTGACGACCGCGAGATCCTTATAGCATTCTTCTCCTCAATTTATGACTGTATCTCAGGTTCCGTGTCGGATTTCAAACCCTAGCCATCGTCTGGCTCGAAAATACCGATTTCGGCCCATTTTTGTCGGGTGGTACGAAAATCGCCCGAAAAGTGCAGATGAAATCGACGACCGCGAGATCCTTGTAGCATTCTTCTCCAAAATTTATGACTGTGTCTCAGGTTCCGTGTAGGATTTCAAACCCTAGCCATCGTCTGGCCCTAAAATACCGATTTCGGCCTATTTTTGTCGGGTGGTACGAAAATCGCCCGAAAAGTGCAGATGAAATCGACGACCGCGAGATCCTTATAGCATTCTTCTCCTCCATTTATGATTGTGTCTCGGGTTCCTTGTCGGATTTCAAACCCTAGCCATCGTCTGGCCCGAAAATACCGATTTCGGCCCATTTTTGTCGGGTGGTACGAAAATCGCCCGAAAAGTGCAGATGAAATCGACGACCGCGAGATCCTTGTAGCATTCTTCTCCAAAATTTATGACTGTATCTCGGGTTTCGTGTAGGATTTCAAACCCTAGCCATCGTCTGGCCCGAAAATACCGATTTCGGCCCATTTTTGTTGGGTGGTACGAAAATCGCTCGAAAAATGCAGATGAAATTGACGACCGCGAGATCCTTATAGCATTCTTCTCCTCAATTTATGACTGTGTCTCGGGTTCCGTGTCGGATTTCAAACCCTAGCCATCGTCTGCCCCGAAAATACCGATTTCGGCCCATTTTTGTC
The DNA here is from genome assembly GCA_037974735.1 of Cicer chorassanicum. Taxonomy (NCBI): domain Eukaryota; kingdom Viridiplantae; phylum Streptophyta; class Magnoliopsida; order Fabales; family Fabaceae; genus Cicer; species Cicer chorassanicum. The sequence continues at coordinate 68,060,562 of JBBPBP010009779.1, forward strand.
GGGTGGTACGAAAATCGCCCGAAAAGTGCAGATGAAATCGACGACCGCGAGATCCTTGTAGCATTCTTCTCCTAAATTTATGACTGTGTCTCGGGTTC
>JBBPBP010009779.1:68069381-68091135 GCA_037974735.1 Cicer chorassanicum
CGCGAGATCCTTATAGCATTCTTCTCCTCAATTTATGACTGTGTCTCGGGTTCCGTGTTGCATTTAAAACCCTAGCCATCGTCTGGCCCGAAAATACCGATTTCGGCCCATTTTTGTCGGGTGGTACGAAAATCGCCCGAAAAGTGCAGATGAAATCGACGACCGCGAGATCCTTGTTGCATTCTTCTCCAAAATTTATGACTGTGTCTCAGGTTCCGTGTAGGATTTCAAACCCTAGCCATCGTCTGGCCTGAAAATACCGATTTCGGCCTATTTTTGTCGGGTGGTACGAAAATCGCCCGAAAAGTGCAGATGAAATCGACGACCGCGAGATCCTTATAGCATTCTTGTCCTCCATTTATGACTGTGTCTCGGGTTCCGTGTCGGATTTCAAACCCTAGCCATCGTCTGGCCCGAAAATACCGATTTCGGCCCATTTTTGTCGGGTGGTACGAAAATCGCCCGACAAGTGCAGATGAAATCGACGACCGCGAGATTCTTGTAGCATTCTTCTCCTAAATTTATGATTGTGTCTCGGGTTTCGTGTCGGATTTCAAACCCTAGCCATCGTCTGGCCCGAAAATACCAATTTCGTCCCATTTTTGTCGGGTGGTACGAAAATCGCCCGAAAAGTGCAGATGAAATCGACGACCGCGAGACCCTTGTAGCATTCTTCTCCAAAATTTATGACTGTGTCTCAGGTTCCGTGTAGGATTTCAAACCCTAGCCATCGCCTGGCCCGAAAATACCGATTTAGGCCCATTTTTGTCGGGTGGTACGAAAATCGCCCGAAAAATGCAGATGAAATTGACGACCGCGAGATCCTTATAGCATTCTTCTCCTCAATTTATGACTGTGTCTCGGGTTCCGTGTCGGATTTCAAACCCTAGCCATCGTCTGGCCCGAAAATACCGATTTCGGCCCATTTTTGTCGGGTGGTATGAAAATCGCCCGAAAAGTCCAGATGAAATCGACGACCGCGAGATCCTTGTAGCATTCTTCTCCTAAATTTATGACTGTGTCTTGGGTTCCGTGTCGGATTTCAAACCCTAGCCATCGTCTGGCCCGAAAATACCGATTTCGGCCCATTTTTGTCGGGTGGTACGAAAATCGCCCGAAAAGTGCAGATGAAATCGACGACCGCGAGATTCTTGTAGCATTCTTCTCCTAAATTTATGACTTTGTCTCGGGTTTCGTGTCGCATTTTAAACCCTAGCCATCGTTTGGCCCGAAAATACAGATTTCGGCCCATTTTTGTCGGGTGGAACGAAAATCGCCCGAAAAGTGCAGATGAAATCGACGACCGCGATATCCTTGTAGCATTCTTCTCCTAAATTTATGACTGTGTCTCGGGTTCCGTGTCAGATTTCAAACCCTAGCCATCGTCTGGCTCGAAAATACCGATTTCGGCCCATTTTTGTCGGGTGGTACGAAAATCGCCCGAAAAGTGCAGATGAAATCGACGACCGCGAGATCCTTGTAGCATTCTTCTCCAAAATTTATGACTGTGTCTCAGGTTCCGTGTAGGATTTCAAACCCTAGCCATCGTCTGGCCTGAAAATACCGATTTCGGCCTATTTTTGTCGGGTGGTACGAAAATCGCCCGAAAAGTGCAGATGAAATCGACGACCGCGAGATCCTTATAGCATTCTTCTCCTCCATTTATGATTGTGTCTCGGGTTCCTTGTCGGATTTCAAACCCTAGCCATCGTCTGGCCCGAAAATACCGATTTCGGCCCATTTTTGTCGGGTGGTACGAAAATCGCCCGAAAAGTGCAGATGAAATCGACGACCGCGAGATCCTTGTAGCATTCTTCTCCTAAATTTATGACTGTGTCTCGGGTTTCGTGTAGGATTTCAAACCCTAGCCATCGTCTGGCCCGAAAATACCGATTTCGGCCCATTTTTGTCGGGTGGTACGAAAATCGCCCGAAAAGTGCAGATGAAATCGACGACCGCGAGATTCTTGTAGCATTCTTCTCCTAAATTTATGATTGTGTCTCGGGTTTCGTGTCGGATTTCAAACCCTAGCCATCGTCTGGCCCGAAAATACCGATTTCGGCCAATTTTTGTCGGGTGGTACGAAAATCGCCCGAAAAGTGCAGATGAAATCGACGACCGCGAGATCCTTGTAGCATTCTTCTCCTAAATTTATGACTGTGTCTCGGGTTCCGTGTCAGATTTCAAACCCTAGCCATCGTCTGGGCCGAAAATACCGATTTCGGCCCATTTTTATCGGGTGGTACGAAAATCGCCCGAAAAGTGCAGATGAAATCAACGACCGCGAGATCGTTGTAGCATTCTTCTCCAAAATTTATGACTGTGTCTCGGGTTTTGTGTAGGATTTCAAACCCAAGCCATCGTCTTGCCCGAAAATACCGATTTCGGCCCATTTTTGTTGGGTGGTACGAAAATCGCCCGAAAAGAGCAGATGAAATTGACGACCGCAAGATCCTTATATCATTCTTCTCCTCAATTTATGATTGTGTCTCGGGTTGCGTGTCGGATTTCAAACCCTACCCATCGTCTGGCCCGAAAATACCGATTTCGGCCCATTTTTGTCGAGTGGTACGAAAATCGCCCGAAAAGTCCAGATGAAATCGACGACCGCGAGATTCTTGTAGCATTCTTCTCCAAAATTTATGATTGTGTCTCGGGTTTCGTGTCGGATTTCAAACCCTAGCCATCGTTTGGCCTGAAAATACCGATTTTGGCCTATTTTTGTCGGGTGGTACGAAAATCGCCCGAAAAGTGCAGATGAAATCGACGACCGCGAGATCCTGATAGCATTCTTCTCCTCCATTTATGATTGTGTCTCGGGTTCCTTGTCGGATTTCAAACCCTAGCCATCGTCTGGCCCGAAAATACCGATTTCGGCCCATTTTTGTCGGTTGGTATGAAAATCGTCCGAAAAGTTTAGATGAAATCGACGACCGCGAGATTCTTGTAGCATTCTTCTCCTAAATTTATGACTGTGTCTCGGGTTTCGTGTCAGATTTCAAACCCTAGCCATTGTTTGGCCCGAAAATACCGATTTCGGCCCATTTTTGTCGGGTGATACGAAAATCGCCCGAAAAGTGTAGATGAAATCGACGACCGCGAGATCCTTGTAGCATTCTTCTCCTTAATTTATGACTCTGTCTTTGGTTCCGTGTCAGATTTCAAACCCTAGCCATCGTCTGGCCCGAAAATACCGATTTCGGCCCATTTTTGTCGGGTGGTACGAAAATCGCCCGAAAAGTCCAGATGAAATCGACGACCGCGAGATCCTTGTAGCATTCTTCTCCAAAATTTATGATTGTATCTCGGGTTTCGTGTAGGATTTCAAACCCTAGCCATCGTCAGGCCCGAAAATACCGATTTCGGCCCATTTTTGTCGAGTGGTACGAAAATCGCCCAAAATGTGCAGATGAAATTGACGACCGCGAGATCCTTATAGCATTCTTCTCCTCAATTTATGACTGTGTCTCGGGTTCCGTGTCGGATTTCAAACCCTAGCCATCGTCTGGCCCGAAAATACCGATTTCGGCCCATTTTTGTCGGGTGGTACGAAAATCGCCCGAAAAGTCCAAATGAAATCGACGACCGCGAGATCCTTGTAGCATTCTTCTCCTAAATTTATGACTGTGTCTCGGGTTCCGTGTAGGATTTCAAACCCTAGCCATCGTCTGGCCCGAAAATACCGATTTCGGCCCATTTTTGTCGAGTGTTACGAAAATCGCCCGAAAAGTCTTGATGAAATCGACGACCGCGAGATCCTTATAGCATTCTTCTCCTCAATTTATGACTGTGTCTCGGGTTCCGTGTCGGATTTCAAACCCTAGCCATCGTCTGGCCCGAAAATACCGATTTCGGCCCATTTTTGTCGGGTGGTACGAAAATGGCCCGAAAAGTCTAGATGAAATCGACGACCGCGAAATCCTTATAGCATTCTTCTTCTCAATTTATGACTATGTCTCGTGTTCCGTGTCGGATTTCAAACCCTAGCCATCGTTTGGCCCGAAAATACCGATTTCGGCCCATTTTTGTCGGGTGGTACAAAAATGGCCCGAAAAGTCCAGATGAAATTGACGACCGCGAGATCCTTGTAGCATTCTTCTCCAAAATTTATAACTGTGTCTCGGGTTCCGTGTAGGATTTCAAACCCTAGCCATCGTCTAGCCCGAAAATACCGATTTCGGCCCATTTTTGTCGGGTGGTACGAAAATCGCCCGAATAGTGCAGATGAAATCGACGACCGCGAGATCCTTATAGCATTCTTCTCCTCAATTTATGACTGTGTCTCGGGTTCCGTGTCGGATTTCAAACCCTAGCCATCGTCTGGCCCGAAAATACCGATTTCAACCCATTTTTGTCGGGTGGTACGAAAATCGCCCGAAAAGTGCAGATGAAATCGACGACCCCGAGATTCTTGTAGCATTCTTTTCCTAAATATATGACTGTGTCTCGGGTTCCGTGTCGGATTTCAAACCCTAGCCATCGTCTGGCCCGAAAATACCGATTTCGGCCCATTTTTGTCGGGTGGTACGAAAATCGCCCGAAAAGTGCAGATGAAATCGACGACCGCGAGACCCTTGTAGCATTCTTCTCCTTAATTTATGATTGTGTCTCGGGTTCCGTGTCAGATTTCAAACCCTAGCCATCGTCTGGCCCGAAAATACCGATTTCGGCCTATTTTTGTCGGGTGGTACGAAAATCGCCCGAAAAGTGCAGATGAAATCGACGACCGCGAGATCCTTGTAGCATTCTTCTCCAAAATTTATGACTGTGTCTCGGGTTTCGTGTAGGATTTCAAACCCTAGCCATCGTCTGGCCCGAAAATACCGATTTCGGCCTATTTTTGTCGGGTGGTACGAAAATCGCTCGAAAAGTGCAGATGAAATTAACGACCGCGAGATCCTTATAGCATTTTTCTCCTCAATTTATGACTGTGTCTCGGGTTCCGTGTCAGATTTCAAACCCTAGCCATCGTCTGGCCCGAAAATACCGATTTCGGCCCATTTTTGTCGGGAGGTACGAAAATCGCCCGAAAAGTGCAGATGAAATCGACGACCGCGAGATCCTTGTAGCATTCTTCTCCAAAATTTATGACTGTGTCTCAGGTTCCGTGTAGTATTTCAAACCCTAGCCATCGTCTGGCCCGAAAATACCGATTTCGGCCCATTTTTGTCGGTTGGTACGAAAATCGCCCGAAAAGTGCAGATGAAATCGACGACCGCGAGATTCTTGTAGCATACTTCTCCTAAATTTATGACTGTGTCTCGGGTTTCGTGTCAGATTTCAAACCCTAGCCATTGTTTGGCCCGAAAATACCGATTTCGGCCCATTTTTGTCGGGTGGTACGAAAATCGCCCGAAAAGTGCAGATGAAATCGACGACCGCGAGATCCTTGTAGCATTCTTCTCCAAAATTTATGACTGTGTCTCGGGTTTCGTGTAGGATTTCAAACCCTAGCCATCGTCTGGCCCGAAAATACTGATTTCGGCCAATTTTTGTTGGGTGGTACGAAAATCGCTCGAAAAGTGCAGATGAAATTGACGACCGCGAGATCCTTATAGCATTCTTCTCCTCAATTTATGACTGTATCTCGGGTTTTGTGTCGGATTTCAAACCCTAGCCATCGTCTGGCCCGAAAATACCGATTTCGGCCCATTTTTGTCGGGTGGTACGAAAATCGCCCGAAAAGTGCAGATGAAATCGACGACCGCAAGATTCTTGTAGCATTCTTCTCCTAAATTTATGACTGTGTCTCGGGTTCCGTGTCGGATTTCAAACCCTAGCCATCGTCTGGCCCGAAAATACCGATTTCGGCCCATTTTTGTCGGGTGGTACGAAAATCGCCAGAAAAGTGCAGATGAAATCGACGACCGCGAGATCCTTGTAGCATTCTTCTCCTAAATTTATGACTGTGTCTCGGGTTCCGTGTCGGATTTCAAACCCTAGCCATCGTCTGGCCCGAAAATACCGATTTCGGCCTATTTTTGTCGGGTGGTACGAAAATCGCCCGAAAAGTGCAGATGAAATCGACGACCGCGAGATCCTTGTAGCATTCTTCTCCTCCATTTATGACTGTGTCTCGGGTTCCGTGTCGGATTTCAAACCCTAGCCATCGTCTGGCCCGAAAATACCGATTTTGGCCCATTTTTGTCGGGTGGTACGAAAATCGCCCGAAAAGTGCAGATGAAATCGACGACCGCGAGATTCTTGTAGCATTCTTCTCCTGAATTTCTGACTGTGTCTCGGGTTCGTGTAGGATTTCAAACCCTAGCCATCGTCTGTCCCGAAAATACCGATTTCGGCCCATTTTTGTCGGGTGGTACGAGAATCGCCCGAAAAGTGCAGATGAAATCGACGACCGCGAGATCCATATAGCATTCTTCTCCTCAATTTATGACTGTGTCTCGGGTTCCGTGTCGGATTTCAAACCCTAGCCATCGTCTGGCCCGAAAATACCGATTTCGGCCCATTTTTGTCGGGTGGTACGAAAATCGCCCGAAAAGTGCAGATGAAATCGACGACCGTGAGATTCTTGTAGCATTCTTCTCCTAAATTTATGACTTTGTCTCGGGTTTCGTGTCGGATTTCAAACCCTAGCCATCGTTTGGCCCGAAAATACCGATTTCGGCCCATTTTTGTCGGGTGGAACGAAAATCGCCCGAAAAGTGCAGATGAAATCGACGACCGCGAGATCCTTGTAGCATTCTTCTCCAAAATTTATGACTGTGTCTCGGGTTTCGTGTAGGATTTCAAACCCTAGCCATCGTCTGGCCCGAAAATACCGATTTCGGCCCATTTTTGTTGGGTGGTACGAAAATCGCTCGAAAAGTGCAGATGAAATTGACGACCGCGAGATCCTTATAGCATTCTTCTCCTCAATTTATGACTGTGTCTCGGGTTCCGTGTCGGATTTCAAACCTTAGCCATCGTCTGGCCCGAAAATACCGATTTCGGCCCATTTTTGTCGGTTGGTACGAAAATCGCCCGAAAAGTGCAGATGAAATCGACGACCGCGAGATTCTTGTAGCATTCTTCTCCTAAATTTATGACTGTGTCTCGGGTTTCGTGTCAGATTTCAAACCCTAGCCATTGTTTGGCCCGAAAATACCGATTTCGGCCCATTTTTGTCGGGTGGTACGAAAATCGCCCGAAAAGTGTAGATGAAATCGACGACCGCGAGATCCTTGTAGCATTCTTCTCCTTAATTTATGACTCTGTCTTGGGTTCCGTGTCAGATTTCAAACCCTAGCCATCGTCTGGCCCGAAAATACCGATTTCGGCCCATTTTTGTCGGGTGGTACGAAAATCGCCCAAAAAGTGCAGAGGAAATCGACGACCGCGACATCCTTATAGCATTATACTCCTCCATTTATGACTGTGTCTCGGGTTCCGTGTCGGATTTCAAACCCTAGCCATCGTTTGGCCAGAAAATACTGATTTCGGCCAATTTTTGTCGGGTGGTACGAAAATCGCCCGAAAAGTGCAGATGAAATCGACGACCGCGATATCCTTGTAGCATTCTTCTCCAAAATTTATGACTGTGTCTCGGGTTTTGTGTAGGATTTCAAACCCTAGCCATCGTCTGGCCAGAAAATACCGATTTCGGCCCATTTTTGTCGGGTGGTACGAAAATCGCCCGAAAAGTCCAGATGAAATCGACGACCGCGAGATCCTTGTAGCATTCTTCTCCAAAATTTATGATTGTGTCTTAGGTTTCGTGTAGGATTTCAAACCCTAGCCATCGTCAGGCCCGAAAATACCGATTTCGGCCCATTTTTGTCGAGTGGTACGAAAATCGCCCAAAATGTGCAGATGAAATTGACGACCGCGAGATCCTTATAGCATTCTTCTCCTCAATTTATGACTGTGTCTCGGGTTCCGTGTCGGATTTCAAACCCTAGCCATCGTCTGGCCCGAAAATACCGATTTCGGCCCATTTTTGTCGGGTGGTACGAAAATCGCCCAAAAACTGCAGATGAAATTGACGACCGCGAGATCCTTATAGCATTCTTCTTCTCAATTTATGACTGTGTCTCGGGTTCCGTGTCGGATTTCAAACCCTAGCCATCGTCTGGCCCGAAAATACCGATTTCGGCCCATTTTTGTCGGGTGGTACGAAAATCGCCCGAAAAGTGCAGATGAAATCGACGACCGCGAGATTCTTGTAGCATTCTTCTCCTAAATTTATGACTATGTCCCGGGTTTTGTGTCGGATTTCAAACCCTAGCCATCGTCTGGCCCGAATATACCGATTTCGGCCCATTTTTGTCGGGTGGTATGAAAATCGCCCGAAAAGTGTGATCAAATCAACGACCGCGAGATCCTTGTAGCATTCTTCTCCTAAATTTATGAATGTGTCTCGGGTTCCGTGTCGGATTTCAAACCCTAGCCATCGTCTGGCCCGAAAATACCGATTTCGGCCCATTTTTGTCGGGTGGTACGAAAATGGCCCGAAAAGTCTAGATGAAATCGACGACCGCGAGATCCTTATAGCATTCTTCTCCTCAATTTATGACTGTGTGTCGGGTTCCGTGTCGGATTTCAAACCCTAGCCATCGTCTGGCCCGAAAATACCGATTTCGGCCCATTTTTGTCGGGTGGTACGAAAATCGCCCGAAAAGTCCAGATGAAATCGACGACCGCGAGATCCTTGTATCATTCTTCTCCTAAATTTATGACTGTGTCTCGGGTTCCGTGTCGGATTTCAAACCCTAGCCATCGTCTGTCCCGAAAATACCGATTTCGACCCATTTTTGTCCGGTGGTACGAAAATCGCCAGAAAAGTCCAGATGAAATCGACGACCGCGAGATCCTTGTAGCATTCTTCTCCTAAATATATGAATGTGTCTCGGGTTCCGTATCAGACTTCACACCCTAGCCATCGTCTGGCCCGAAATCACCGATTTCGGTCCATTTTTGTCGGGTGGTACGAAAATCGCGCGAAAAGTCCAGATGAAATCGACGACCGCGAGATACTTGTAGCATTCTTCTCCTAAATTTATTACTGTGTCTCGGGTTTCGTGTCGGATTTCAAACCCTAGCCATTGTCTGGCCCGAAAATACCGATTTCGGCCCATTTTTGTCGGGTGGTACATAATCGCCCAAAAAGTCCAAATGAAATAGACGACCGCGAGATCCTTGTAGCATTCTTCTCCTAAATTTATGACTACGTCTCGGGTTCTGTGTCGGATTTCAAACCCTAGCCATCGTCTTGCCAAAAAATACCGATTTCGGCCAATTTTTGTCGGGTGATACGAAAATCGCTTGAAAAGTCCAGATGAAATCGACGACCGCGAGATCCTTGTAGCATTCTTTTCCTAATTTTATGACTGTGTCTCGGGTTCCGTGTCGGATTTCAAACCCTAGCGATCGTCTAGCCTGAAAATACCGATTTCGACCCATTTTTGTTGGGTAGTACGAAAATCGACCGAAAAGTCCAGATAAAATCAACAATCGCGAGATCCTTGTAGCATTCTTCTCCTAAATTTATCATTGTGTCTCGGGTTCAGTGTCAGATTTCAAACCCAGGCCATCGTTTGGCCCGAAGATACCGAATTCGGCCCATTTATGTCGGGTGGTACGAAAATCGCCCGAAAAGTCCAGATGAAATTGACCATCGCGAGATCCTTGTAGCATTCTTCTCCAAAATTTATGAATGTGTCTCGGGTTTCGTGTCGGATTTCAAACCCTAGCCATCGTCTGGCCCGAAAATACCGATTTCGGCCCTTTTTGTTAGGTGGTACGAATATCGCCCGAAAAGTCCAGATGAAATCGACGACCGCGAGATCCTTGTAGCATTCTTCTCATAAATTTATGACCTTGTTTCGGGTTCCGTGTCGGATTTCAAACCCTAGCCATCGTCTGGCCCGAAAATACCGATTTCGGCCCATTTTTGTTGGGTGGTACGAATATCGCCCGAAAAGTCCAGATGAAATCGACGACCGCGAGATCCTTGTAGCATTCTTCTCCTAAATTTATGACTGTGTCTCGGGTTCCGTGTCGGATTTCAAACCCTAGCCATCGTCTGGCCCGAAAATACCGATTTCGGCCAATTTTTGTCGGGTGGTACGAAAATCGCCCGAAAAGTGCAGATGAAATCGACGACCGCGAGATCCTTGTAGCATTCTTCTCCAAAATTTATGACTGTGTCTCGGGTTTCGTGTAGGATTTCAAACCCTAGCCATCGTCTGGCCCGAAAATACCGATTTCGGCCCATTTTTGTTGGGTGGTACGAAAATCGCTCGAAAAGTGCAGATGAAATTGACGACCGCGAGATCCTTATAGCATTCTTCTCCTCAATTTATGACTGTGTCTCGGGTTCCGTGTCGGATTTCAAACCTTAGCCATCGTCTGGCCCGAAAATACCGATTTCGGCCCATTTTTGTCGGTTGGTACGAAAATCGCCCGAAAAGTGCAGATGAAATCGACGACCGCGAGATTCTTGTAGCATTCTTCTCCTAAATTTATGACTGTGTCTCGGGTTTCGTGTCAGATTTCAAACCCTAGCCATTGTTTGGCCCGAAAATACCGATTTCGGCCTATTTTTGTCGGGTGGTACGAAAATCGCCCGAAAAGTGCAGATGAAATCGACGACCGTGAGATCCTTGTAGCATTCTTCTCCTTAATTTATGACTCTGTCTCGGGTTCCGTGTCAGATTTCAAACCCTAGCCATCGTCTGGCCCGAAAATACCGATTTCGGCCCATTTTTGTCGGGTGGTACGAAAATCGCCCGAAAAGTGCAGATGAAATCGACGACCGCGAGATCCTTGTAGCATTCTTCTCCAAAATTTATGACTGTGTCTCGGGTTTCGTGTAGGATTTCAAACCCTAGCCATCGTCTGGCCCGAAAATACTGATTTCGGCCAATTTTTGTTGGGTGGTACGAAAATCGCTCGAAAAGTGCAGATGAAATTGACGACCGCGAGATCCTTATAGCATTCTTCTCCTCAATTTATGACTGTATCTCGGGTTTTGTGTCGGATTTCAAACCCTAGCCATCGTCTGGCCCGAAAATACCGATTTCGGCCCATTTTTGTCGGGTGGTACGAAAATCGCCCGAAAAGTGCAGATGAAATCGACGACCGCAAGATTCTTGTAGCATTCTTCTCCTAAATTTATGACTGTGTCTCGGGTTCCGTGTCGGATTTCAAACCCTAGCCATCGTCTGGCCCGAAAATACCGATTTTGGCCCATTTTTGTCGGGTGGTACGAAAATCGCCCGAAAAGTGCAGATGAAATCGACGACCGCGAGATTCTTGTAGCATTCTTCTCCTAAATTTATGACTGTGTCTCGGGTTCCGTGTCGGATTTCAAACCCTAGCCATCGTCTGGCCCGAAAATACCGATTTTGGCCCATTTTTGTCGGGTGGTACGAAAATCGCCCGAAAAGTGCAGATGAAATCGACGACCGTGAGATTCTTGTAGCATTCTTCTCCTAAATTTATGATTGTGTCTCGGGTTTCGTGTCAGATTTCAAACCCTAGCCATTGTTTGACCCGAAAATACCGATTTTGGCCCATTTTTGTCGGGTGGTACGAAAATCGCCCGAAAAGTGCAGATGAAATCGACGACCGCGAGATTCTTGTTGCATTCTTCTCATCAATTTATGACTGTGTCTCGGGTTCCGTGTCGGATTTCAAACCCTAGCCATCGTCTAGCCCGAAAATACCGATTTCGGCCCATTTTTGTTGGGTGGTACGAAAATCGCCCAAAATGTGCAGATGAAATTGACGACCGCGAGATCCTTATAGCATTCTTCTCCTCAATTTATGACTGTGTCTCGGGTTCCGTGTCGGATTTCAAAACCCTAGCCATCGTCTGGCCCGAAAATACCGATTTCGGCCCATTTTTGTCTGGTGGTACAAAAATCGCCCAAAAACTTCAGATGAAATTGACGACCGCGAGATCCTTATAGCATTCTTCTTCTCAATTTATGACTGTGTCTCGGGTTCCGTGTCGGATTTCAAACCCTAGACATCGTCTGGCCCGAAAATACCGATTTCGACCCATTTTTGTCGGGTGGTACGAAAATCGCCCGAAAAGTGCAGATGAAATCGACGACCGCGAGATTCTTGTTGCATTCTTCTCCTCCATTTATGACTGTGTCTCGGGTTCCGTGTCGGATTTCAAACCCTAGCCATCGTCTGGCCCGAAAATACCGATTTCGGCCCATTTTTGTTGGGTGGTACGAAAATCGCTCGAAAAGTGCAGATAAAATTGATGACCGCGAGATCCTTATAGCATTCTTCTCCTCAATTTATGACTGTATCTCGGGTTCCGTGTCGGATTTCAAACCCTAGCCATCGTCTGGCCCGAAAATACCGATTTCGACCCATTTTTGTCGGGTGGTACGAAAATCGCCCGAAAAATGCAGATGAAATCGACGACCGCAAGATTCTTGTAGCATTCTTCTCCTAAATTTATGACTGTGTCTCGGGTTCCGTGTCGGATTTCAAAGCCTAGCCATCGTCTGGCCCGAAAATACCAATTTTGGCCCATTTTTGTCAGGTGGTACGAAAATCGCCCGAAAAGTGCAGATGAAATCGACGACCGTGAGATTCTTGTAGCATTCTTCTCCTAAATTTATGACTGTGTCTCGGGTTTCGTGTCAGATTTCAAACCCTAGCCATTGTTTGGCCCGAAAATACCGATTTCGGCCCATTTTTGTCGGGTGGTACGAAAATCGCCCGAAAAGTGTAGATGAAATCGACGACCGCGAGATCCTTATAGCATTCTTCTTCTCAATTTATGAATGTGTCTCGGGTTCCGTGTCGGATTTCAAACCCTAGCCATCGTCTGGCCCGAAAATACCGATTTCGGCCCATTTTTGTCGAGTGGTACGAAAATCGCCCAAAATGTGCAGATGAAATTGACGACCGCGAGATCCTTATAGCATTCTTCTCCTCAATTTATGACTGTGTCTCGGGTTCCGTGTCGGATTTCAAACCCTAGCCATCGTCAGGCCCGAAAATACCGATTTCGGCCCATTTTTGTCGGGTGGTACAAAAATCGCCCAAAAACTGCAGATGAAATTGACGACCGCGAGATCCTTATAGCATTCTTCTTCTCAATTTATGACTGTGTCTTGGGTTCCGTGTCGGATTTCAAACCCTAGCCATCGTCTGGCCCGAAAATACCGATTTCGGCCTATTTTTGTCGGGGGGTACGAAAATCGCCCGAAAAGTGCAGATGAAATTGACGACCGTGAGATTCTTGTAGCATTCTTCTCCTAAATTTATGACTGTGTCTCGGGTTCCATGTCGGATTTCAAACCCTAGCCATCGTTTGGCCCGAAAATACCGATTTCGGCCAATTTTTATCGGGTGGTACGAAAATCGCCCGAAAAGTGCAGATGAAATCGACGACCGCGAGATCCTTGTAGCATTCTTCTCCTAAATTTATGACTGTGTCTCGGGTTTTGTGTCAGATTTCAAACCCTAGCCATCGTCTGGGCCGAAAATACCGATTTCGGCCCATTTTTATCGGTTGGTACGAAAATCGCCCGAAAAGTCCAGATGAAATCAACGACCGCGAGATCCTTGTAGCATTCTTGTCCAAAATTTATGACTGTGTCTCGGGTTTTGTGTAGGATTTCAAACCCTAGCCATCGTCTGGCCCGAAAATACCGATTTCGGCCCATTTTTGTTGGGTGGTACGAAAAACGCCCGAAAAGTGCAGATGAAATTGACGACTGCGAGATCCTTATAGCATTCTTCTCCTCAATTTATGATTGTGTCTCGGGTTGCGTGTCGGATTTCAAACCCTAGCCATTGTCTGGCCCGAAAATACCGATTTCGGCCCATTTTTGTCGAGTGGCCCGAAAAGTGCAGATGAAATTGACGACCGCGAGATCCTTGTAGCATTCTTCTCCAAAATTTATGACTGTGTCTCGGGTTTCGTGTAGGATTTCAAACCCTAGCCATCGTCTGGCCCAAAAATACCGACTTCGGCCCATTTTTGTTGGGTGGTACGAAAATCGCTCGAAAAGTGCAGATGAAATTGACGACCGCGAGATCCCTATAGCATTCTTCTCCTCAATTTATGAATGTGTCTCGGGTTCTGTGTCGGATTTCAAACCCTAGCCATCGTCTGGCCCGAAAATACCGATTTCGGCCCATTTTGGTCGGGTGGTACGAAAATCGCCCGAAAAGTGCAGATGAAATCGCAACCACAAGATTCTTGTAGCATTCTTCTCCTAAATATATGACTCTGTCTCGAGTTCCGTGTCAGATTTCAAACCCTAGCCATCGTCTGGCCCGAAAATACCGATTTCGGCCCATTTTTATCGGGTGGTACGAAAATCGCCCGAAAAGTCCAGATGAAATCGACGACCGCGAGATCCTTGTAGCATTCTTTTCCAAAATTTATGATTGTGTCTCGGGTTTCGTGTCGGATTTCAAACCCTAGCCATCGTCTGGCCTAAAAATACCGATTTCGGCCTATTTTTGTCGTGTGGTACGAAAATCGCCCGAAAAGTGCAGATGAAATCGACGACTGCGAGATCCTTATAGCATTCTTCTCCTCCATTTATGATTGTGTCTCGGGTTCCGTGTCGGATTTCAAACCCTAGCCATCTTCTGGCCCGAAAATACCGATTTCGGCCCATTTTTGTCGGTTGGTACGAAAATCGCCCGAAAAGTGCAGATGAAATCGACGACCGCGAGATCCTTATAGCATTCTTCTTCTCAATTTATGACTGTGTCTCGGGTTCCGTGTCGGATTTCAAACCCTAGCCATCGTCTGGCCTGAACATACCGATTTCGGCCCATTTTTGTCGGGTGGTACGAAAATCGCCCGAAAAGTGCAGATGAAATCGACGACCGCGGGATTCTTATAGCATTATTCTTCTAAATTTATGACTGTGTCTCGGGTTTCGTGTCGGATTTCAAACCCTAGCCATCGTCTGGTCCGAAAATACCGATTTCGGCCTATTTTTGTCGGGTGGTACGAATATCGCCCGAAAAGTGCAGATGAAATCGACGACCGCGACATCCTTATAGCATTCTTCTCCTCCATTTATGACCGTGTCTCGGGTTCCGTGTCGGATTTCAAACCCTAGCCATCGTTTGGCCCGAAAATACCGATTTCGGCCAATTTTTGTCGGGTGGTACGAAAATCGCCCGAAAAGTGCAGATGAAATCGACGACTGCGAGATCCTTGTAGCATTCTTCAACTAAATTTGTGACTGTGTCTCGGGTTTTGTGTAGGATTTCAAACCCTAGCCATCGTCTGGCCCAAAAATACCGATTTCGGCCCATTTTTGTTGGGTGGTACGAAAATCGCCCGAAAAGTGCAGATGAAATTGACGACCGCGAGATCCTTATAGCATTCTTCTCCTCAATTTATGATTGTGTCTCGGGTTGCGTGTCGGATTTCAAACCCTAGCCATTGTCTGGCCCGAAAATACCGATTTCGGCCCATTTTTGTCGAGTGGTACGAAAATCGCATTAAAAGTGCAGATGAAATCGACGACCGCAAGATTCTTGTAGCATTCTTCTCCAAAATTTATGACTGTGTCTCGGGTTCCGTGTCGGATTTCAAACCCTAGCCATCATCTGGCCCGAAAATACCGATTTCGGCCCATTTTTGTCTAGTGGTACGAAAATTCCCCGAAAAGTTTAGATGAAATCGACGACCGCGAGATCCTTGTAGCATTCTTCTCCAAAATTTATGACTGTGTCTCGGGTTTCGTATCGGATTTCAAACCCTAGCCATCGTCTGGCCCGAAAATACCGATTTCGGCCCATTTTTGTCAAGTGGTATGAAAATCGCCCGAAAAGTGCAGATGAAATCGACGACCGCGAGATTCTTGTTGCATTCTTCTCCTCCATTTATGACTGTGTCTCGGGTTCCGTGTCGGAATTCAAACCGTAGCCATCGTCTGGCTCGAAAATACCTATTTTGGCCCATTTTTGTCGGGTGGTACGAAAATCGCCCGAAAAGTGGAGATGAAATCGACGACCGTGAGATTCTTGTTGCATTGTTCTCCTCCATTTATGACTGTGTCTCGGGTTTCGTATCGGATTTCAAACCCTAGCCATCGTCTGGCCCGAAAATACCGATTTCGGCCCATTTTTGTCAGGTGGTATGAAAATCGCCCGAAAAGTGCAGATGAAATCGACGACCGCGAGATTCTTGTTGCATTCTTCTCCTCCATTTATGACTGTGTCTCGGGTTCCGTGTCGGAATTCAAACCCTAGCCATCGTCTGGTTCGAAAATACCGATTTTGGCCCATTTTTGTCGGGTGGTACGAAAATCGCCCGAAAAGTGGAGATGAAATCGACGACCGTGAGATTCTTGTAGCATTCTTCTCCTAAATTTATGACTCTGTCTCGGGTTTCGTGTCGGATTTCAAATCCAAGCCATCGTCTGGCCCGAAAATACCGATTTCGGCCCATTTTTGTCGGGTGGTACGAAAATCGCCCGAAAAGTGCAGATGAAATCGACGACCGCGAGATCCTTGTAGCATTCTTCTCCAAAATTATGACTGTGTCTCGGGTTCCGTGTCGGATTTCAAACCCTAGCCATCGTCTGGCCCGAAAATACCGATTTCGGCCCATTTTTGTCGAGTGGTTCGAAAATTGCCCGAAAAGTCCAGATGAAATCGACGACCGCGAGATCCTTGTAGCATTCTTCTCCAAAATTTATGACTGTGTCTCGGGTTTTGTGTCGGATTTCAAACCCTAGCCATCCTTTGACCCGAAAATACCGATTTCGGCCCATTTTTGTCGGGTGGTACGAAAATCGCCAAAAAAGTGCAGATGAAATCGACGACCGCAAGATTCTTGTAGCATTCTTCTCCTAAATTTATGACTGTGTCTCGGGTTCCGTGTAGGATTTCAAACCCTAGCCATCGTCTGGCCCGAAAATACCGATTTCGGCCCATTTTTGTCGGGTGGTATGAAAATCGCCCGAAAAGTGCAGATGAAATCGACGACCGTGAGATCCTTGTAGCATTCTTCTCCAAAATTTATGACTGTGTCTCGGGTTCCGTGTCGGATTTCAAACCCTAGCCATCGTCTGGCCCGAAAATACCGATTTCGGCCCATTTTTGTCGGGTGGTACGAAAATCGCCTGAAAAGTGCAGATGAAATCGACGACCGTGAGATCCTTGTAGCATTCTTCTCCTAAATTTATGACTGTGTCTCGGGTTCCGTGTCAGATTTCAAACCCTAGCCATCGTCTGGCCCGAAAATACCGATTTCGGCCCATTTTTGTCGGGTGGTACGAAAATCGCCCGAAAAGTGCAGATAAAATCGACGACCGCGAGATCCTTGTAGCATTCTTCTCCTAAATTTATGACTGTGTCTCTGGTTCCGTGTCGGATTTCAAACCCTAGCCATCGTCTGGCCCGAAAATACCGATTTCGGCCCATTTTTGTCGGGTGGTACGAAAATCGCCCGAAAAGTGCAGATGAAATCGACGACCGCGAGATCTTTGTAGCATTCTTCTCCTCAATTAATGACTGTGTCTCGAGTTCCATGTCGGATTTCAAACCCAAGCCATCGTATGGCCCGAAAATACCGATCTCGGCCTATTTTTGTCTGGTGGTACGAAAATCGCCTGAAAAGTCCAGATGAAATCTACGACCGCGAGATCCTTGTAGCATTCTTCTCCTCCATTTATGACTGTGTCTCGGGTTCCGTGTCGGATTTCAAACCCTAGCCATCGTCTGGCCCGAAAATACCGATTTCGGCCCATTTTTGTCAGGTGGTATGAAAATCGCCCGAAAAGTGCAGATGAAATCGACGACCGCGATATTCTTGTAGCATTCTTCTCCTAAATTTATGATTGTGTCTCGGGTTCCGTGTCGGATTTCAAACCCTAGCCATCGTCTGGCCCGAAAATACCGATTTCGGCCTATTTTTGTCGGGTGGTACGAAAATCGCCCGAAAAGTGCAGATGAAATCGACGACCGCGAGATTCTTGTAGCATTCTTCTCTTAAATTTATGAATGTGTCTCGGGTTCCGTGTCGGATTTTAAACCCTAGCCATCGTCTGGCCCGAAAATACCGATTTCGGCCCATTTTTGTCGGGTGGTACGAAAATTGCCCGAAAAGTCCAGATGAAATCGACGACCGCGAGATTCTTGTAGCATTCTTCTCCTAAATTTATGACTGTGTCTCGGGTTTCGTGTCAGATTTCAAACCCTAGCCATCGTTTGGCCCGAAAATACCGATTTCGGCCCATTTTTGTCGGGTGGTACGAAAATCGCCCGAAAAGTCCAGATGAAATCGACGACCGCGAGATCCTTGTAGCATTCTTCTCCAAAATTTATGACTGTGTCTCGGGTTTCGTGTAGGATTTCAAACCCTAGCCATCGTCTGGCCCGAAAATACCGATTTCGGCCCATTTTTGTCGGGTGATAAGAAAATCGCCCAAAAAGTGCAAATGAAATTGACGACCGCGAGATCCTTGTAGCATTCTTCTCCTCAATTTATGACTGTGTCTCGGGTTCCGTGTAGGATTTCAAACCCTAGCCATCATCTGGCCCGAAAATACCGATTTCGGCCTATTTTTGTCGGGTGATATGAAAATCCCCCGAAAAGTGCAGATGAAATCGACGACCGCGATATTCTTGTAGCATTCTTCTCATAAATTTATGATTGTGTCTCGGGTTCCGTGTCGGATTTCAAACCCTAGCCATCGTCTGGCCCGAAAATACCGATTTCGGCCTATTTTTGTCGGGTGGTACGAAAATCGCCCGAAAAGTGCAGATGAAATCGACGACCGCGAGATTCTTGTAGCATTCTTCTCCTAAATTTATGAATGTGTCTCAGGTTCCGTGTCGGATTTTAAACCCTAGCCATCGTCTGGCCCGAAAATACTGATTTCGGCCCATTTTTATCGGGTGGTACGAAAATTGCCCGAAAAGTCCAGATGAAATCGACGACCGCGAGATTCTTGTAGCATTCTTCTCCTAAATTTATGACTGTGTCTCGGGTTTCGTGTCAGATTTCAAACCCTAGCCATCGTTTGGCCCGAAAATACCGATTTCGGCCCATTTTTGTCGGGTGGTATGAAAATCGCCCGAAAAGTCCAGATAAAATCGACGACCGCGAGATCCTTGTAGCATTCTTCTCCAAAATTTATGACTGTGTCTCGGGTTTCGTGTAGGATTTCAAACCCTAGCCATCGTCAGGTTCGAAAATACCGATTTCGGCCCATTTTTGTCGGGTGGTACGAAAATCGCCCAAAAGGTGCAGATGAAATCGACGACTGCGAGATCCTTATAGCATTCTTCTCCTCCATTTATGATTGTGTCTCGGGTTCCGTGTCGGATTTCAAACCCTAGCCATCGTCTGGCCCGAAAATACCGATTTCTGTCCATTTTTGTCGGGGGGTACGAAAATCGCCCGAAAAGTGCAGATGAAATCGACGACCGTGAGATTCTTGTAGCATTCTTCTCCTAAATTTATGACTGTGTCTCGGGTTTCGTGTCGGATTTCAAACCCTAGCCATCGTCTGGCCCGAAAATACCGATTTCGGCCCATTTTTGTCGGGTGGTACGAAAATCGCCCGAAAAGTCCAGATGAAATCGACGACCGCGAGATCCTTGTAGCATTCTTCTCTTTAATTTATGACTGTGTCTCGGGTTCCGTGTCGGATTTCAAACCCTAGCCATCGTCTGGCCCGAAAATACCGATTTCGGCCCATTTTTGTCGGGTGGTACGAAAATCGCCCGAAAAGTGCAGATGAAATCGACGACCGGGAGATCCTTATAGCATTCTTCTCCAAAATTTATGACTGTGTCTCGGGTTCCGTGTCGGATTTCAAACCCTAGCCATCGTCTGGCCCGAAAATACCGATTTCGGCCCATTTTTGTCGGGTGGTACGAAAATCGCCCGAAAAGTGCAGATGAAATCGACGACTGCGTGATCCTTGTAGCATTCTTCTCCTAAATTTATGACTGTGTCTCGGGTTCCGTGTCGGATTTCAAACCCTAGCCATCGTCTGGCCCGAAAATACCAATTTCGGCCCATTTTTGTTGGGTGGTAGGAAAATCGCCCGAAAAGTCCAGATGAAATCGACGACCGCGAGATCCTTGTAGCATTCTTCTCCTAAATTTATGACTGTGTCTCGGGTTCCGTGTCGGATTTCAAACCCTAGCCATCGTCTGGCCCGAAAATACCGATTTCAGCCCATTTTTGTCGGGTGGTACGAAAATCGCCCGAAAAGTCCAGATGAAATCGACGACCGCGAGATCCTTGTAGCATTCTTCTCCAAAATTTATGACTGTGTCTCGGGTTTCGTGTAGGATTTCAAACCCTAGCCATCGTCTGGCCCGAAAATACCGATTTCGGCCCATTTTTGTCGGGTGATAAGAAAATCGCCCAAAAAGTGCAAATGAAATTGACGACCGCGAGATCCTTGTAGCATTCTTCTCCTCAATTTATGACTGTGTCTCGGGTTCCGTGTAGGATTTCAAACCCTAGCCATCATCTGGCCCGAAAATACCGATTTCGGCCTATTTTTGTCGGGTGATATGAAAATCCCCCGAAAAGTGCAGATGAAATCGACGACCGCGATATTCTTGTAGCATTCTTCTCATAAATTTATGATTGTGTCTCGGGTTCCGTGTCGGATTTCAAACCCTAGCCATCGTCTGGCCCGAAAATACCGATTTCGGCCTATTTTTGTCGGGTGGTACGAAAATCGCCCGAAAAGTGCAGATGAAATCGACGACCGCGAGATTCTTGTAGCATTCTTCTCCTAAATTTATGAATGTGTCTCGGGTTATGTGTCGGATTTTAAACCCTAGCCATCGTCTGGCTCGAAAATACCGATTTCGGCCCATTTTTGTCGGGTGGTACGAAAATTGCCCGAAAAGTCCAGATGAAATCGACGACCGCGAGATTCTTGTAGCATTCTTCTCCTAAATTTACGACTGTGTCTCGGGTTTCGTGTCAGATTCCAAACCCTAGCCATCGTTTGGCCCGAAAATACCGATTTCACCCCATTTTTGTCGGGTGGTACGAAAATCGCCCGAAAAGTCCAGATAAAATCGACGACCGCGAGATCCTTGTTGCATTCTTCTCCAAAATTTATGACTGTGTCTCGGGTTTCGTGTAGGATTTCAAACCCTAGCCATCGTCAGGTTCGAAAATACCGATTTCGGCCCATTTTTGTCGGGTGGTACGAAAATTGCCCAAAAGGTGCAGATGAAATTGACGACCGCGAGATCCTTATAGCATTCTTCTCCTCAATTTATGACTGTGTCTCGGGTTCCTTGTCGGATTTCAAACCCTAGCCATTGTCTGGCCCGAAAATACCGATTTCGGCCCATTTTTGTCGGGTGGTACGAAAATCGCCCAAAAAGTGTAGATGAAATCATCGACCGCGAGATCCTTGTAGCATTCTTCTCCTAAATTTATGGCTGTGTCTCGGGTTTCGTGTTGGATTTCAAACCCAAGCCATCGTCTGGCCCTAAAATACCGATTTCGGCCCATTTTTGTCGGGTGATAAGAAAATCGCCCAAAAAGTGCAAATGAAATTGACGACCGCGAGATCCTTGTAGCATTCTTCTCCAAAATTTATGACTGTGTCTCGGGTTCCGTGTCGGATTTCAAACCCTAGCCATCGTCTGGCCCGAAAATACCGATTTCGGCCCATTTTTGTCGGGTGGTATGAAAATCGCCCGAAAAGTGCAGATGAAATCGACGACCGTGAGATCCTTGTAGCATTCTTCTCCAAAATTTATGACTGTGTCTCGGGTTCCGTGTCGGATTTCAAACCCTAGCCATCGTCTGGCCCGA
>JBBPBP010009779.1:68092428-68109863 GCA_037974735.1 Cicer chorassanicum
GACGACCGCGAGATCCTTGTAGCATTCTTCTCCATAATTTATGACTGTGTCTCGGGTTCCGTGTCGGATTTCAAACCCTAGCCATCGTCTGGCCCGAAAATACCGATTTCGGCCCATTTTTGTCGAGTGGTTCGAAAATTGCCCGAAAAGTCCAGATGAAATCGACGACCGCGAGATGCTTGTAGCATTCTTCTCCAAAATTTATGACTGTGTCTCGGGTTTCGTGTCGGATTTAAAACCCTAGCCATCGTCTGGCCCGAAAATACGGATTTCGGCCCATTTTTGTCGGGTGGTACGAAAATCGCCCGAAAAGTGCAGATGAAATCGACGACCGCGAGATCCTTGTAGCATTCTTCTCCAAAATTTATGACTGTGTCTCGGGTTCCGTGTCGGATTTCAAACCCTAGCCATCGTCTGGCCCGAAAATACCGATTTCGGCCCATTTTTGTCGGGTGGTACGAAAATCGCCCGAAAAGTACAGGTGAAATCGACGACCGCGAGATCCTTATAGCATTCCTCTCCTCCATTTATGACTGTTTCTCGGGTTCCATGTCGGATTTCAAACCCTAGCCATCGTCTGGCCCGAAAATACCGATTTTGGCCCATTTTTGTCGGGTGGTACGAAAATCGCCCGAAAAGTGCAGATGAAATCGACGACCGCGAGATCCTTGTAGCATTCTTCTCCTAAATTTATGACTGTGTCTCGGGTTTCGTGTCGGATTTCAAACCCTAGCCATCGTTTGGCCCGAAAATACCGATTTCGGCCGATTTTTGTCGGGGGGTACGAAAATCGCCCGAAAAGTGCAGATGAAATCGACGACCGCGAGATTCTTGTAGCATTCTTCTCCTAAATTTATGAGTGTGTCTCGAGTTTCGTGTCGGATTTCAAACCTAGCCATCGTTTGGCCCGAAAATACCGATTTCGGCCCATTTTTGTCGGGTGGTACGAAAATCGCCCGAAAAGTGCAAATGAAATAGACGACCGCGAGATCCTTGTATCATTCTTCTCCTAATTTTATGATTGTGTCTCGGGTTCCGTGTCGGATTTCAAACCATAGCCATCGTCTGGCCCGAAAATACCGATTTCGGCCCATTTTTGTCGGGTGGTACGAAAATCGCCTGAAAAGTGCAGATGAAATCGACGACCGCGAGATCCTTATAGCATTCGTCTCCAAAATTTATGACTGTGTCTCAGGTTCCATGTCGGATTTCAAACCCTAGTCATCGTGTGGCCCGAAAATACCGATTTCTGCCCATTTTTGTCGGGTGGTACGAAAATCGCCCGAAAAGTGCAGATGAAATCGACGACCGCGAGATTCTTGTAGCATTCTTCTCCTAAATTTATGACTGTGTCTCGGGTTTTGTGTCGGATGTCAAACCCTAGCCATCGTCTGGCCCGAAAAGACTGATTTTGGCCCATTTTTATCGGGTGGTACGAAAATCGCCCGAAAAGTGCAGATGAAATCGACGACCGCTAGATCCTTGTAGCATTCTTCTCCTAAATTTATGACTGTGTCTCGGGTTTCGTGTCGGATTTCAAACCCTAGCCATCGTCTGGCCCGAAAATACCGATTTCGGCCCATTTTTGTCGGGTGATACGAAAATCGCCCGAAAAGTGCAGATGAAATCGACAACGGCAAGATCCTTGTAGCATTTTTCTCCTCAATTTATGACTGTGTCTCGGGTTCCGTGTCGGATTTAAAACCCTAGCCATCGTCTAGACCGAAAATACCTATTTTGGCTAATTTTTGTCGGGTGGTACGAAAAATTGCCCGAAAAGTGCAGATGAAATCGACGACCGCGAGATTCTTGTAGCATTCTTCTCCTAAATTTATGACTGTGTCTCGGGTTCCGTGTCGGATTTCAAATCCTAGCCATCGTCTGGCCCAAAAATACCGATTTCGACCCATTTTTGTCGCGTGGTACGAAGATCGCCCGAAAAGTGCAGATGAAATAGACGACTGCGATATCCTTGTACCATTTTTCTCCTAATTTTATGACTGTGTCTCGGGTTCCGTGTCGGATTTCAAACCCTAGCCATCGTCTGGCCCGAAAATACCGATTTCGGCCCATTTTTGTCGGGTGGTACGAAAATCGCCCGAAAAGTGCAGATGAAATCGACGACCGCGAGATCCTTGTAGCATTCTTCTCCTCAATTTATGACTGTGTCTCGGGTTCCGTGTCGGATTTAAAACCCTAGCCATCGTCTAGACCGAAAATACCGATTTCGACAAATTTTTGTCGGGTGGTACGAAAATCGCCTGAAAAGTGCAGATGAAATCGACGACCGCGAGATCCTTGTAGCATTCTTCTCCTAAATTTATGACTGTGTCTCGGGTTCCGTGTCGGATTTCAAACCCTAGCCATCGTCTGGCCCGAAAATACCGATTTCGGCCTATTTTTGTCGGGTGGTACGAAAATCGCCCGAAAAGTGCAGATGAAATCGACGACCGCGAGATTCTTGTAGCATTCTTCTCCTAAATTTATGAATGTGTCTCAGGTTCCGTGTCGGATTTTAAACCCTAGCCATCGTCTGGCCCGAAAATACTGATTTCGGCCCATTTTTATCGGGTGGTACGAAAATTGCCCGAAAAGTCCAGATGAAATCGACGACCGCGAGATTCTTGTAGCATTCTTCTCCTAAATTTATGACTGTGTCTCGGGTTTCGTGTCAGATTTCAAACCCTAGCCATCGTTTGGCCCGAAAATACCGATTTCGGCCCATTTTTGTCGGGTGGTATGAAAATCGCCCGAAAAGTCCAGATAAAATCGACGACCGCGAGATCCTTGTAGCATTCTTCTCCAAAATTTATGACTGTGTCTCGGGTTTCGTGTAGGATTTCAAACCCTAGCCATCGTCAGGTTCGAAAATACCGATTTCGGCCCATTTTTGTCGGGTGGTACGAAAATCGCCCAAAAGGTGCAGATGAAATCGACGACTGCGAGATCCTTATAGCATTCTTCTCCTCCATTTATGATTGTGTCTCGGGTTCCGTGTCGGATTTCAAACCCTAGCCATCGTCTGGCCCGAAAATACCGATTTCTGCCCATTTTTGTCGGGGTGTACGAAAATCGCCCGAAAAGTGCAGATGAAATCGACGACCGTGAGATTCTTGTAGCATTCTTCTCCTAAATTTATGACTGTGTCTCGGGTTTCGTGTCGGATTTCAAACCCTAGCCATCGTCTGGCCCGAAAATACCGATTTCGGCCCATTTTTGTCGGGTGGTACGAAAATCGCCCGAAAAGTACACATAAAATCGACGACCGCGAGATTCTTGTAGCATTCTTCTCCTAAATTTATGACTGTGTCTCGGGTTTCGTGTCGGATTTCAAACCCTAGCCATCGTCTGGCACGAAAATACCGATTTCGGCCCATTTTTGTCGGGTGGTACGAAAATCGCCCGAAAAGTGCAGATGAAATCGACGACCGCGAGATTCTTGTAGCATTCTTCTCCTAAATTTATGACTGTGTCTCGGGTTTTGTGTCGGATGTCAAACCCTAGCCATCGTCTGGCCCGAAAAGACTGATTTTGGCCCATTTTTATCGGGTGGTACGAAAATCGCCCGAAAAGTGCAGATGAAATCGACGACCGCTAGATCCTTGTAGCATTCTTCTCCTAAATTTATGACTGTGTCTCGGGTTTCGTGTCGGATTTCAAACCCTAGCCATCGTCTGGCCCGAAAATACCGATTTCGGCCCATTTTTGTTGGGTGATACGAAAATCGCCCGAAAAGTGCAGATGAAATCGACAACCGCAAGATCCTTGTAGCATTTTTCTCCTCAATTTATGACTGTGTCTCGGGTTCCGTGTCGGATTTAAAACCCTAGCCATCGTCTGGACCGAAAATACCTATTTTGGCTAATTTTTGTCGGGTGGTACGAAAAATTGCCCGAAAAGTGCAGATGAAATCGACGACCGCGAGATTTTTGTAGCATTCTTCTCCTAAATTTATGACTGTGTCTCGGGTTCCGTGTCGGATTTCAAATCCTAGCCATCGTCTGGCCCAAAAATACCGATTTCGACCCATTTTTGTCGCGTGGTACGAAGATCGCCCGAAAAGTGCAGATGAAACAGACGACTGCGATTTCCTTGTACCATTTTTCTCCTAATTTTATGACTGTGTCTCGGGTTCCGTGTCGGATTTCAAACCCTAGCCATCGTCTGGCCCGAAAATACCGATTTCGGCCCATTTTTGTCGGGTGGTACGAAAATCGCCCGAAAAGTGCAGATGAAATCGACGACCGCGAGATCCTTGTAGCATTCTTCTCCTCAATTTATGACTGTGTCTCGGGTTCCGTGTCGGATTTAAAACCCTAGCCATCGTCTAGACCGAAAATACCGATTTCGGCAAATTTTTGTCGGGTGGTACGAAAATCGCCTGAAAAGTGCAGATGAAATCGACGACCGCGAGATCCTTGTAGCATTCTTCTCCTAAATTTATGACTGTGTCTCGGGTTCCGTGTCGGATTTCAAATCCTAGCCATCGTCTGGCCCAAAAATACCGATTTCGACCCATTTTTGTCGCGTGGTACGAAGATCGCCCGAAAAGTGCAGATGAAATAGACGACTGCGATATCCTTGTACCATTTTTCTCCTAATTTTATGACTGTGTCTCGGGTTCCGTGTCGGATTTCAAACCCTAGCCATCGTCTGGCCCGAAAATACCGATTTCGGCCCATTTTTGTCGGGTGGTACGAAAATCGCCCGAAAAGTGCAGATGAAATCGACGACCGCGAGATCCTTGTAGCATTCTTCTCCTCAATTTATGACTGTGTCTCGGGTTCCGTGTCGGATTTAAAACCCTAGCCATCGTCTAGACCGAAAATACCGATTTCGACAAATTTTTGTCGGGTGGTACGAAAATCGCCTGAAAAGTGCAGATGAAATCGACGACCGCGAGATCCTTGTAGCATTCTTCTCCTAAATTTATGACTGTGTCTCGGGTTCCGTGTCGGATTTCAAACCCTAGCCATCGTCTGGCCCGAAAATACCGATTTCGTCCCATTTTTGTCGGGTGGTACGAAAATCGCCCGAAAAGTGCAGATGAAATCGACGACCGCGAGATCCTTGTAGCATTCTTCTCCTTAATTTATGACTGTGTCTCGGGTTTCGTGTCGGATTTCAAACCCTAGCCATCGTCTGGCCCGAAAATACCGATTTCGGCCCATTTTTGTCGGGTGGTACGAAAATCGCCCGAAAAGTGCAGATGAAATCGACGACCGTGAGATCCTTGTAGCATTCTTCTCCTTAATTTATGACTCTGTCTCGGGTTCCGTGTCAGATTTCAAACCCTAGCCATCGTCTGGCCCGAAAATACCGATTTCGGCCCATTTTTGTCGGGTGGTACGAAAATCGCCCGAAAAGTGCAGATGAAATCGACGACCGCGAGATCCTTGTAGCATTCTTCTCCTCAATTTATGACTGTGTCTCGGGTTCCGTGTTGGATTTCAAACCCTAGCCATCGTCTGGCCCGAAAATACCGATTTCGGCCCATTTTTGTCGGGTGGTACGAAAATCGCCCGAAAAGTCCAGATGAAATCGACGACCGCGAGATCCTTGTAGCATTCTTCTCCTAAATTTATGGCTGTGTCTCGGGTTCCGTGTCGGATTTCAAACCCTAGCCATCGTCTGGCCCGAAAATACCGATTTCGGCCCATTTTTGTCGGGTGGTACGAAAATCGCCCGAAAAGTGCAGATGAAATCGACGACCGCGAGATCATTGTAGCACTCTTCTCCTAAATTTATGACTGTGTCTCGGGTTCCGTGTCAGATTTCAAAACCCTAGCCATCGTCTGGCCCGAAAATACCGATTTCGGCCCATTTTTGTCGGGTGGTACGAAAATCGCCCGAAAAGTCCAGATGAAATCGACGACCGCGAGATCCTTGTAGCATTCTTCTCCAAAATTTATGACTGTGTCTCGGGTTTCGTGTAGGATTTCAAACCCTAGCCATCGTCTGGCCCGAAAATACCGATTTCGGCCCATTTTTGTCGGGTGATAAGAAAATCGCCCAAAAAGTGCAAATGAAATTGACGACCGCGAGATCCTTGTAGCATTCTTCTCCTCAATTTATGACTGTGTCTCGGGTTCCGTGTAGGATTTCAAACCCTAGCCATCATCTGGCCCGAAAATACCGATTTCGGCCTATTTTTGTCGGGTGATATGAAAATCGCCCGAAAAGTGCAGATGAAATCGACGACCGCGATATTCTTGTAGCATTCTTCTCCTAAATTTATGATTGTGTCTCGGGTTCCGTGTCGGATTTCAAACCCTAGCCATCGTCTGGCCCGAAAATACCGATTTCGGCCTATTTTTGTCGGGTGGTACGAAAATCGCCCGAAAAGTGCAGATGAAATCGACGACCGCGAGATTCTTGTAGCATTCTTCTCCTAAATTTATGAATGTGTCTCAGGTTCCGTGTCGGATTTTAAACCCTAGCCATCGTCTGGCCCGAAAATACTGATTTCGGCCCATTTTTATCGGGTGGTACGAAAATTGCCCGAAAAGTCCAGATGAAATCGACGACCGCGAGATTCTTGTAGCATTCTTCTCCTAAATTTATGACTGTGTCTCGGGTTTCGTGTCAGATTTCAAACCCTAGCCATCGTTTGGCCCGAAAATACCGATTTCGGCCCATTTTTGTCGGGTGGTATGAAAATCGCCCGAAAAGTCCAGATAAAATCGACGACCGCGAGATCCTTGTAGCATTCTTCTCCAAAATTTATGACTGTGTCTCGGGTTTCGTGTAGGATTTCAAACCCTAGCCATCGTCAGGTTCGAAAATACCGATTTCGGCCCATTTTTGTCGGGTGGTACGAAAATCGCCCAAAAGGTGCAGATGAAATCGACGACTGCGAGATCCTTATAGCATTCTTCTCCTCCATTTATGATTGTGTCTCGGGTTCCGTGTCGGATTTCAAACCCTAGCCATCGTCTGGCCCGAAAATACCGATTTCTGTCCATTTTTGTCGGGGGGTACGAAAATCGCCCGAAAAGTGCAGATGAAATCGACGACCGTGAGATTCTTGTAGCATTCTTCTCCTAAATTTATGACTGTGTCTCGGGTTTCGTGTCGGATTTCAAACCCTAGCCATCGTCTGGCCCGAAAATACCGATTTCGGCCCATTTTTGTCGGGTGGTACGAAAATCGCCCGAAAAGTCCAGATGAAATCGACGACCGCGAGATCCTTGTAGCATTCTTCTCCAAAATTTATGACTGTGTCTCAGGTTCCGTGTCGGATTTCAAACCCTAGCCATCGTCTGGCCCGAAAATACCGATTTCGGCCCATTTTTGTCGGGTGGTACGAAAATCGCCCGAAAAGTGCAGATGAAATCGACGACCGCGAGATCCTTGTGGCATTCTTCTCCTCAATTTATGACTGTGTCTCGCGTTCCGTGTCGGATTTAAAACCCTAGCCATCGTCTGGACCGAAAATACCGATTTCGGCTAATTTTTGTCGGGTGGTACGAAAATCGCCCGAAAAGTGCAGATGAAATCGACGACCGCGAGATTCTTGTAGCATTCTTCTCCTAAATTTATGACTGTGTCTCGGGTTTCGTGTCAGATTTCAAACCCTAGCCATCGTTTGGCCCGAAAATACCGATTTCGGCCCATTTTTGTCGGGTGGTACGAAAATCGCCCGAAAAGTCCAGATAAAATCGACGACCGCGAGATCCTTGTAGCATTCTTCTCCAAAATTTATGACTGTGTCTCGGGTTTCGTGTAGGATTTCAAACCCTAGCCATCGTCAGGTTCGAAAATACCGATTTCGGCCCATTTTTGTCGGGTGGTACGAAAATCGCCCAAAAGGTGCAGATGAAATCGACGACTGCGAGATCCTTATAGCATTCTTCTCCTCCATTTATGATTGTGTCTCGGGTTCCGTGTCGGATTTCAAACCCTAGCCATCGTCTGGCCCGAAAATACCGATTTCTGCCCATTTTTGTCGGGGTGTACGAAAATCGCCCGAAAAGTGCAGATGAAATCGACGACCGTGAGATTCTTGTAGCATTCTTCTCCTAAATTTATGACTGTGTCTCGGGTTTCGTGTCGGATTTCAAACCCTAGCCATCGTCTGGCCCGAAAATACCGATTTCGGCCCATTTTTGTCGGGTGGTACGAAAATCGCCCGAAAAGTCTAGATGAAATCGACGACCGCGAGATCCTTGTAGCATTCTTCTCCTATATTTATGAATGTGTCTCGGGTTCCGTGTCGGATTTCAAACCCTAGCCATCGTCTGGCCCAAAAATACCGATTTCGGCCCATTTTTGTCGGGTGGTACGAAAATCGCCCGAAAAGTCCAGATGAAATCGACGACCGCGAGATCCTTGTAGCATTCTTCTCCAAAATTTATGACTGTGTCTCGGGTTTCGTGTAGGATTTCAAACCCTAGCCATCGTCTGGCCCGAAAATACCGATTTCGGCCCATTTTTGTCGGGTGATAAGAAAATCGCCCAAAAAGTGCAAATGAAATTGACGACCGCGAGATCCTTGTAGCATTCTTCTCCTCAATTTATGACTGTGTCTCGGGTTCCGTGTAGGATTTCAAACCCTAGCCATCATCTGGCCCGAAAATACCGATTTCGGCCTATTTTTGTCGGGTGATATGAAAATCGCCCGAAAAGTGCAGATGAAATCGACGACCGCGATATTCTTGTAGCATTCTTCTCCTAAATTTATGATTGTGTCTCGGGTTCCGTGTCGGATTTCAAACCCTAGCCATCGTCTGGCCCGAAAATACCGATTTCGGCCTATTTTTGTCGGGTGGTACGAAAATCGCCCGAAAAGTGCAGATGAAATCGACGACCGCGAGATTCTTGTAGCATTCTTCTCCTAAATTTATGAATGTGTCTCGGGTTATGTGTCGGATTTTAAACCCTAGCCATCGTCTGGCTCGAAAATACCGATTTCGGCCCATTTTTGTCGGGTGGTACGAAAATTGCCCGAAAAGTCCAGATGAAATCGACGACCGCGAGATTCTTGTAGCATTCTTCTCCTAAATTTACGACTGTGTCTCGGGTTTCGTGTCAGATTCCAAACCCTAGCCATCGTTTGGCCCGAAAATACCGATTTCACCCCATTTTTGTCGGGTGGTACGAAAATCGCCCGAAAAGTCCAGATAAAATCGACGACCGCGAGATCCTTGTTGCATTCTTCTCCAAAATTTATGACTGTGTCTCGGGTTTCGTGTAGGATTTCAAACCCTAGCCATCGTCAGGTTCGAAAATACCGATTTCGGCCCATTTTTGTCGGGTGGTACGAAAATTGCCCAAAAGGTGCAGATGAAATTGACGACCGCGAGATCCTTATAGCATTCTTCTCCTCAATTTATGACTGTGTCTCGGGTTCCTTGTCGGATTTCAAACCCTAGCCATTGTCTGGCCCGAAAATACCGATTTCGGCCCATTTTTGTCGGGTGGTACGAAAATCGCCCAAAAAGTGTAGATGAAATCATCGACCGCGAGATCCTTGTAGCATTCTTCTCCTAAATTTATGGCTGTGTCTCGGGTTTCGTGTTGGATTTCAAACCCTAGCCATCGTCTGGCCCGAAAATACCGATTTCGGCCCATTTTTGTCGGGTGGTACGAAAATCGCCCGAAAAGTGTAGATGAAATAGACGACCGCGAGATCCTTATAGCATTCTTCTCCAAAATTTATGACTGTGTCTCGGGTTCCGTGTCAGATTTCAATCCCTAGCCATCGTATGGCCCGAAAATACCGATTTCGGCCTATTTTTGTCTGGTGGTACGAAAAATTGCCCGAAAAGTGCAGATGAAATCGACGACTACGAGATCCTTATAGCATTCTTCTGCTCCATTTATGATTGTGTCTCGGGTTCCGTGTCGGATTTCAAACCCTAGCCATCGTCTGGCCCGAAAATACCGATTTCGGCCCATTTTTGTCGGGTGGTACGAAAATCGCCCGAAAAGTGCAGATGAAATCGACGACCGCGAGATTCTTGTAGCATTCTTCTCCTAAATTTATAACTGTGTCTCGGGTTTCGTGTCGGATTTCAAACCCTAGCCATCGTCTTGCCCGAAAATACCGATTTCGGCCTATTTTTGTCAGGTGGTACAAAAATCGCCCGAAAAGTGCAGATGAAATCGACGACCGCGAGATCCTTGTAGCATTCTTCTCCTAAATTTATGAATGTGTCTCGGGTTCCGTGTCGGATTTCAAACCCTAGCCATCGTCTGGCCCGAAAATACCGATTTCGGCCTATTTTTGTCTGGTGGTACGAAAATCGCCCGAAAAGTGCAGATGAAATCGACGACCGCGAGATCCTTGTAGCATTCTTCTCCAAAATTTATGACTGTGTCTCGGGTTCCGTGTCGGATTTCAAACCCTAGCCATCGTCTGGCCCGAAAATACCGATTTCGGCCCATTTTTGTCGGGTGGTACGAAAATCGCCCGAAAAGTGCAGATGAAATCGACGACCGCGAGATTCTTGTAGCATTCTTCTCCTTAATTTATGACTGTGTCTCGGGTTCCGTGTCGGATTTCAAACCCTAGCCATCGTCTGGCCCGAAAATACCGATTTCAGCCCATTTTTGTCGGGTGGTACGAAAATCGCCCGAAAAGTGCAGATAAAATCGACTACCGCGAGATCCTTGTAGCATTCTTCTCCTAAATTTATGACTGTGTCTCGGGTTCCGTGTCGGATTTCAAACCCTAGCCATCGTCTGGCCCGAAAATACCGATTTCGGCCCATTTTTGTCGGGTGGTACGAAAATCACCCGAAAAGTGCAGATGAAATCGACGACCGCGAGATTCTTGTAGCATTCTTGTCCTAAATTTATGACTGTGTCTCGGGTTTCGTGTCGGATTTCAAACCCTAGCCATCGTCTGGCCCGAAAATACCGATTTCGGCCCATTTTTGTCGGGTGGTACGAAAATCGCCCGAAAAGTGCAGATGAAATCGACGACCGCGAGATCTTTGTAGCATTCTTCTCCTCAATTAATGACTGTGTCTCGAGTTCCATGTCGGATTTCAAACCCTAGCCATCGTATGGCCCGAAAATACCGATCTCGGCCTAAATTTGTCTGGTGGTACGAAAATTGCCTGAAAAGTCCAGATGAAATCTACGACCGCGAGATCCTTGTAGCATTCTTCTCCTCCATTTATGACTGTGTCTCGGGTTCCGTGTCGGATTTCAAACCCTAGCCATCGTCTGGCCCGAAAATACCGTTTTCGGCCCATTTTTGTCGGGTGGTATGAAAATCGCCCGAAAAGTGCAGATGAAATCAACGACCGCGATATTCTTGTAGCATTCTTCTCCTAAATTTATGATTGTGTCTCGGGTTCCGTGTCGGATTTCAAACCCTAGCCATCGTCTGGCCCGAAAATACTGATTTCGGCCTATATTTGTCGGGTGGTACGAAAATCGCCCGAAAAGTGCAGATGAAATCGACGACCGCGAGATTCTTGTAGCATTCTTCTCCTAAATTTATGAATGTGTCTCGGGTTATGTGTCGGATTTTAAACCCTAGCCATCGTCTGGCCCGAAAATACCGATTTCGGCCCATTTTTGTCGGGTGGTACGAAAATTGCCCGAAAAGTCCAGATGAAATCGACGACCGCGAGATTCTTGTAGCATTCTTCTCCTAAATTTATGACTGTGTCTCGGGTTTCGTGTCAGATTTCAAAACCTAGCCATCGTTTGGCCCGAAAATACCGATTTCACCCCATTTTTGTCGGGTGGTACGAAAATCGCCCGAAAAGTCCAGATAAAATCGACGACCGCGAGATCCTTGTTGCATTCTTCTCCAAAATTTATGACTGTGTCTCGGGTTTCGTGTAGGATTTCAAACCCTAGCCATCGTCAGGTTCAAAAATACCGATTTCGGCCCATTTTTGTCGGGTTGTACGAAATTCGCCCAAAAGGTACAGATGAAATTGACGACCGCGAGATCCTTATAGCATTCTTCTCCTCAATTTATGACTGTGTCTCGGGTTCCTTGTCGGATTTCAAACCCTAGCCATTGTCTGGCCCGAATATACCGATTTCGGCCCATTTTTGTCGGGTGGTACGAAAATCGCCCAAAAAGTGTAGATGAAATCATCGACCGCGAGATCCTTGTAGCATTCTTCTCCTAAATTTATGGCTGTGTCTCGGGTTTCGTGTTGGATTTCAAACCCTAGCCATCGTCTGGCCCGAAAATACCGATTTCGGCCCATTTTTGTCGGGTGGTACGAAAATCGCCCGAAAAGTGTAGATGAAATAGACGACCGCGAGATCCTTATAGCATTCTTCTCCAAAATTTATGACTGTGTCTCGGGTTCCGTGTCAGATTTCAATCCCTAGCCATCGTATGGCCCGAAAATACCGATTTCGGCCTATTTTTGTCTGGTGGTACGAAAAATTGCCCGAAAAGTGCAGATGAAATCGACGACTACGAGATCCTTATAGCATTCTTCTGCTCCATTTATGATTGTGTCTCGGGTTCCGTGTCGGATTTCAAACCCTAGCCATCGTCTGGCCCGAAAATACCGATTTCGGCCCATTTTTGTCGGGTGGTACGAAAATCGCCCGAAAAGTGCAGATGAAATCGACGACCGCGAGATTCTTGTAGCATTCTTCTCCTAAATTTATAACTGTGTCTCGGGTTTCGTGTCGGATTTCAAACCCTAGCCATCGTTTGGCCCGAAAATACCGATTTCGGCCCAATTTTGTCGGGTGGTACGAAAATCGCCCGAAAAGTGCAGATGAAATCGACGACCACGAGATCCTTGTAGCATTCTTCTCCAAAATTTATGACTGTGTCTCGGGTTCCGTGTCAGATTTCAAACCCTAGCCATCGTCTGGCCCGAAAATACGGATTTCGGCCCATTTTTGTCGAGTGGTTCGAAAATTGCCCGAAATGTCCAGATGAAATCGACGACCGCGAGATCCTTGTAGCATTCTTCTCCAAAATTTATGACTGTGTCTCGGGTTTCGTGTCGGATTTCAAACCCTAGCCATCGTCTGGCCCGAAAATACCGATTTCGGCCCATTTTTGTCGAGTGGTTCGAAAATCGCCCGAAAAGTCCAGATGAAATCGACAACCGCGAGATCCTTGTAGCATTCTTCTCCAAAATTTATGACTGTGTCTCGGGTTTCGTGTAGGATTTCAAACCCTAGCCATCGTCTGGCCCTAAAATACCGATTTCGGCCCATTTTTGTCGGGTGATAAGAAAATCGCCCAAAAAGTGCAAATGAAATTGACGACCGCGAGATCCTTGTAGCATTCTTCTCCTCAATTTATGATTGTGTCTCGGGTTCCGTGTCGGATTTCAAACCCTAGCCATCGTCTGGCCCGAAAATACCGATTTCGGCCCATTTTTGTCGGGTGGTACGAAATCGCCCGAAAAGTGCAGATGAAATCGACGACCGCGAGATTCTTGTAGCATTCTTCTCCTAAATTTATAACTGTGTCTCGGGTTTCGTGTCGGATTTCAAACCCTAGCCATCGTTTGGCCCGATAATACCGATTTCGGCCCAATTTTGTCGGGTGGTACGAAAATCGCCCGAAAAGTGCAGATGAAATCGACGACCACGAGATCCTTGTAGCATTCTTCTCCAAAATTTATGACTGTGTCTCGGGTTCCGTGTCGGATTTCAAACCCTAGCCATCGTCTGGCCCGAAAATACTGATTTCGGCCCATTTTTGTCGACTGGTTCGAAAATTGCCCGAAATGTCCAGATGAAATCGACGACCGCGAGATCCTTGTAGCATTCTTCTCCAAAATTTATGACTGTGTCTCGGGTTTCGTGTCGGATTTCAAACCCTAACCATCGTCTGGCCCGAAAATACCGATTTCGGCCCATTTTTGTCGAGTGGTTCGAAAATCGCCCGAAAAGTCCAGATAAAATCGACGACCGCGAGATCCTTGTTGCATTCTTCTCCAAAATTTATGACTGTGTCTCGGGTTTCGTGTAGGATTTCAAACCCTAGCCATCGTCAGGTTCGAAAATACCAATTTCGGCCCATTTTTGTCGGGTGGTACGAAAATCGCCCAAAAGGTGCAGATGAAATTGACGACCGCGAGATCCTTATAGCATTCTTCTCCTCAATTTATGACTGTGTCTCGGGTTCCTTGTCGGATTTCAAACCCTAGCCATTGTCTGGCCCGAAAATACCGATTTCGGCCCATTTTTGTCGGGTGGTACGAAAATCGCCCAAAAAGTGTAGATGAAATCATCGACCGCGAGATCCTTGTAGCATTCTTCTCCTAAATTTATGGCTGTGTCTCGGGTTTCGTGTTGGATTTCAAACCCTAGCCATCGTCTGGCCCGAAAATACCGATTTCGGCCCATTTTTGTCGGGTGGTACGAAAATCGCCCGAAAAGTGCAGATGAAATAGACGACCGCGAGATCCTTATAGCATTCTTCTCCAAAATTTATGACTGTGTCTCGGGTTCCGTGTCGGATTTCAAACCCTAGCCATCGTATGGCCCGAAAATACCGATTTCGGCCTATTTTTGTCTAGTGGTACGAAAAATCGTCCGTAAAGTGCAGATGAAATCGACGACTACGAGATCCTTATAGCATTCTTCTGCTCCATTTATGATTGTGTCTCGCGTTCCGTGTCGGATTTCAAACCCTAGCCATCGTCTGGCCCGAAAATACCGATTTCGGCCCATTTTTGTCGGGTGGTACGAAAATCGCCCGAAAAGTGCAGATGAAATCGACGACCGCGAGATTCTTGTAGCATTCTTCTCCTAAATTTATAACTGTGTCTCGGGTTTCGTGTCGGATTTCAAACCCTAGCCATCGTTTGGCCCGAAAATACCGATTTCGGCCCATTTTTGTCGGGTGGTACGAAAATCGCCCGAAAAGTGCAGATGAAATCGACGACCACGAGATCCTTGTAGCATTCTTCTCCAAAATTTATGACTGTGTCTCGGGTTTCGTGTAGGATTTCAAACCCTAGCCATCGTCTGGCCCGAAAATACCGATTTCGGCCCATTTTTGTCGGGTGATAAGAAAATCGCCCAAAAAGTGCAAATGAAATTGACGACCGCGAGATCCTTGTAGCATTCTTCTCCTCAATTTATGACTGTGTCTCGGGTTCCGTGTAGGATTTCAAACCCTAGCCATCATCTGGCCCGAAAATACCGATTTCGGCCTATTTTTGTCGGGTGATATGAAAATCGCCCGAAAAGTGCAGATGAAATCGACGACCGCGATATTCTTGTAGCATTCTTCTCCAAAATTTATGACTGTGTCTCGGGTTCCGTGTCGGATTTCAAACCCTAGCCATCGTATGGCCCGAAAATACCGATTTCGGCCTATTTTTGTCTGGTGGTACGAAAAATCGCCCGAAAAGTGCAGATGAAATCGACGACTACGAGATCCTTATAGCATTCTTCTGCTCCATTTATGATTGTGTCTCGGGTTCCGTGTCGGATTTCAAACCCTAGCCATCGTCTGGCCCGAAAATACCGATTTCGACCCATTTTTGTCGGGTGGTACGAAATCGCCCGAAAAGTGCAGATGAAATCGACGACCGCGAGATTCTTGTAGCATTCTTCTCCTAAATTTATAACTGTGTCTCGGGTTTCGTGTCGGATTTCAAACCCTAGCCATCGTTTGGCCCGAAAATACCGATTTCGGCCCAATTTTGTCGGGTGGTACGAAAATCGCCCGAAAAGTGCAGATGAAATCGACGACCACGAGATCCTTGTAGCATTCTTCTCCAAAATTTATGACTGTGTCTCGGGTTCCGTGTCAGATTTCAAACCCTAGCCATCGTCTGGCCCGAAAATACGGATTTCGGCCCATTTTTGTCGAGTGGTTCGAAAATTGCCCGAAATGTCCAGATGAAATCGACGACCGCGAGATCCTTGTAGCATTCTTCTCCAAAATTTATGACTGTGTCTCGGGTTTCGTGTCGGATTTCAAACCCTAGCCATCGTCAGGCCCGAAAATACCGATTTCGGCCCATTTTTGTCGAGTGGTTCGAAAATCGCCCGAAAAGTCCAGATAAAATCGACGACCGCGAGATCCTTGTTGCATTCTTCTCCAAAATTTATGACTGTGTCTCGGGTTTTGTGTAGGATTTCAAACCCTAGCCATCGTCAGGTTCGAAAATACCGATTTCGGCCCATTTTTGTCGGGTGGTACGAAAATTGCCCAAAAGGTGCAGATGAAATTGACGACCGCGAGTTCCTTATAGCATTCTTCTCCTCAATTTATGTCTGTGTCTCGGGTTCCTTGTCGGATTTCAAACCCTAGCCATTGTCTGGCCCGAAAATACCGATTTCGGCCCATTTTTGTCGGGTGGTACGAAAATCGCCCAAAAAGTGTAGATGAAATCATCGACCGCGAGATCCTTGTAGCATTCTTCTCCTAAATTTATGGCTGTGTCTCGGGTTTCGTGTTGGATTTCAAACCCAAGCCATCGTCTGGCCCGAAAATACCGATTTCGGCCCATTTTTGTCGGGTGGTACAAAAATCGCCCGAAAAGTGCAGATGAAATAGACGACCGCGAGATCCTTATAGCATTCTTCTCCAAAATTTATGACTGTGTCTCGGGTTCCGTGTCGGATTTCAAACCCTAGCCATCGTATGGCCCGAAAATACCGATTTCGGCCTATTTTTGTCTGGTGGTACGAAAAATCGCCCGAAAAGTGCAGATGAAATCGACGACTACGAGATCCTTATAGCATTCTTCTGCTCCATTTATGATTGTGTCTCGGGTTCCGTGTCGGATTTCAAACCCTAGCCATCGTCTGGCCCGAAAATACCGATTTCGGCCCATTTTTGTCGGGTGGTAGGAAAATCGCCCGAAAAGTGCAGTTGAAATCGACGACCGCGAGATTCTTGTAGCATTCTTCTCCTAAATTTATAACTGTGTCTCGGGTTTCGTGTCGGATTTCAAACCCTAGCCATCGTTTGGCCCGAAAATACCGATTTCGGCCAAATTTTGTCGGGTGGTACGAAAATCGCCCGAAAAGTGCAGATGAAATCGACGACCACGAGATCCTTGTAGCATTCTTCTCCAAAATTTATGACTGTGTCTCGGGTTCCGTGTCGGATTTCAAACCCTAGCCATCGTCTGGCCCGAAAATACTGATTTCGGCCCATTTTTGTTGAGTGGTTCGAAAATTGCCCGAAATGTCCAGATGAAATCGACGACCGCGAGATCCTTGTAGCATTCTTCTCCAAAATTTATGACTGTGTCTCGGATTTCGTGTCGGATTTCAAACCCTAGCCATCGTCTGGCCCGAAAATACCGATTTCGGCCCATTTTTGTCGGGTGGTACGAAAATCGCCCAAAAAGTGTAGATGAAATCATCGACCGCGAGATCCTTGTAGCATTCTTCTCCTAAATTTATGGCTGTGTCTCGGGTTTCGTGTTGGATTTCAAACCCTAGCCATCGTCTGGCCCGAAAATACCGATTTCGGCCCATTTTTGTCGGGTGGTACGAAAATCGCCCGAAAAGTG
>JBBPBP010009779.1:68115490-68132141 GCA_037974735.1 Cicer chorassanicum
GATTTTAAACCCTAGCCATCGTCTGGCCCGAAAATACCGATTTCGGCCCATTTTTGTCGGGTGGTACGAAAATTGCCCGAAAAGTCCAGATGAAATCGACGACCGCGAGATTCTTGTAGCATTCTTCTCCTAAATTTATGACTGTGTCTCGGGTTTCGTGTCAGATTTCAAACCGTAGCCATCGTTTGGCCCGAAAATACCGATTTCACCCCATTTTTGTCGGGTGGTACGAAAATCGCCCGAAAAGTCCAGATAAAATCGACGACCGCGAGATCCTTGTTGCATTCTTCTCCAAAATTTATGACTGTGTCTCGGGTTTCGTGTAGGATTTCAAACCCTAGCCATCGTCAGGTTCGAAAATACCGATTTCGGCCCATTTTTGTCGGGTTGTACGAAAATCGCCCAAAAGGTACAGATGAAATTGACGACCGCGAGATCCTTATAGCATTCTTCTCCTCAATTTATGACTGTGTCTCGGGTTCCTTGTCGGATTTCAAACCCTAGCCATTGTCTGGCCCGAAAATACTGATTTCGGCCCATTTTTGTCGGGTGGTACGAAAATCGCCCAAAAAGTGTAGATGAAATCATCGACCGCGAGATCCTTGTAGCATTCTTCTCCTAAATTTATGGTTGTGTCTCGGGTTTCGTGTTGGATTTCAAACCCTAGCCATCGTCTGGCCCGAAAATACCGATTTCGGCCCATTTTTGTCGGGTGGTACGAAAATCGCCCGAAAAGTGCAGATGAAATATACGACCGCGACATCCTTATAGTATTCTTCTCCAAAATTTATGACTGTGTCTCGGGTTCCGTGTCGGATTTCAAACCCTAGCCATCGTATGGCCCGAAAATACCGATTTCGGCCTATTTTTGTCTGGTGGTACGAAAAATCGCCCGTAAAGTGCAGATGAAATCGCGACTACGAGATCCTTATAGCATTCTTCTGCTCCATTTATGATTGTGTCTCGGGTTCCGTGTCGGATTTCAAACCCTAGCCATCGTCTGGCCCGAAAATACCGATTTCGGCCCATTTTTGTCGGGTGGTACGAAAATCGCCCGAAAAGTGCAGATGAAATCGACGACCGCGAGATTCTTGTAGCATTCTTCTCCTAAATTTATAACTGTGTCTCGGGTTTCGTGTCGGATTTCAAACCCTAGCCATCGTTTGGCCCGAAAATACCGATTTCGGCCCAATTTTGTCGGGTGGTACGAAAATCGCCCGAAAAGTGCAGATGAAATCGACGACCACGAGATCCTTGTAGCATTCTTCTCCAAAATTTATGACTGTGTCTCGGGTTCCGTGTCGGATTTCAAACCCTAGCCATCGTCTGGCCCGAAAATACTGATTTCGGCCCATTTTTGTTGAGTGGTTCGAAAATTGCCCGAAATGTCCAGATGAAATCGACGACCGCGAGATCCTTGTAGCATTCTTCTCCAAAATTTATGACTGTGTCTCGGGTTTCGTGTCGGATTTCAAACCCTAGCCATCGTCTGGCCCGAAAATACCGATTTCGGCCCATTTTTGTCGAGTGGTTCGAAAATCGCCCGAAAAGTCCAGATGAAATCGACGACCGCGAGATCCTTGTAGCATTCTTCTCCAAAATTTATGACTGTGTCTCGGGTTTCGTGTAGGATTTCAAACCCTAGCCATCGTCTGGCTCGAAAATACCGATTTCGGCCCATTTTTGTCGGGTGATAAGAAAATCGCCCAAAAAGTGCAAATGAAATTGACGACCGCGAGATCCTTGTAGCATTCTTCTCCTCAATTTATGACTGTGTCTCGGGTTCCGTGTAGGATTTCAAACCCTAGCCATCATCTGGCCCGAAAATACCGATTTCGGCCTATTTTTGTCGGGTGATATGAAAATCGCCCGAAAAGTGCAGATGAAATCGACGACCGCGATATTCTTGTAGCATTCTTCTCCTAAATTTATGATTGTGTCTCGGGTTCCGTGTCGGATTTCAAACCCTAGCCATCGTCTGGCCCGAAAATACCGATTTCGGCCTATTTTTGTCGGGTGGTACGAAAATCGCCCGAAAAGTGCAGATGAAATCGACGACCGCGAGATTCTTGTAGCATTCTTCTCTTAAATTTATGAATGTGTCTCGGGTTCCGTGTCGGATTTTAAACCCTAGCCATCGTCTGGCCCGAAAATACCGATTTCGGCCCATTTTTGTCGGGTGGTACGAAAATTGCCCGAAAAGTCCAGATGAAATCGACGACCGCGAGATTCTTGTAGCATTCTTCTCCTAAATTTATGACTGTGTCTCGGGTTTCGTGTCAGATTTCAAACCCTAGCCATCGTTTGGCCCGAAAATACCGATTTCGGCCCATTTTTGTCGGGTGGTACGAAAATCGCCCGAAAAGTGCAGATGAAATCGACGACCGCGAGATCCTTGTAGCATTCTTCTCCTTAATTTATGACTGTGTCTCGGGTTTCGTGTCGGATTGCAAACCCTAGCCATCGTCTGGCCCGAAAATACCGATTTCGGCCCATTTTTGTCGGGTGGTACGAAAATCGCCCGAAAAGTCCAGATGAAATCGACGACCGCGAGATCCTTGTAGCATTCTTCTCCTAAATTTATGACTGTGTCTCGGGTTCCGTGTTGTATTTCAAACCCTAGCCATCGTCTGGCCCGAAAAATACCCATTTCGGCCCATTTTTGTCGGGTGGTACGAAAATCGCCCGAAAAGTCCAGATGAAATCACCGATCGCGAGATCCTTGTAGCATTCTTTTCTTAAATTTATGTCTGTGTCTCGCGTTCCGTGTCGGATTTCAAACCCTAGCCATCGTCTGGCCCGAAAAATACTGATTTCAGCCCATTTTTGTCGGGTGGTACGAAAATCGCCCGAAAACTCCAGATGAAATCAACGACCGCGAGATCCTTGTAGCATTCTTCTCCTAAATTTATGACTGTGTCTCGGGTTCCGTGTCGGATTTCAAACCCTAGCCATCGTTTGGCCCGAAAATACCGATTTCGGCCCATTTTTGTCGGGTGGTACGAAAATCGCCCGAAAAGTGCAGATGAAATCGACGACCGCGAGATCCTTATAGCATTCTTCTCCAAAATTTATGACTGTGTCTCGGGTTCCGTGTCGGATTTCAAACCCTAGCCATCGTATGGCCCGAAAATACCGATTTCGGCCTATTTTTGTCTGGTGGTACGAAAAATCGCCCGAAAAGTGCAGATGAAATCGACGACTACGAGATCCTTATAGCATTCTTCTGCTCCATTTATGATTGTGTCTCGGGTTCCGTGTCGGATTTCAAACCCTAGCCATCGTCTGGCCCGAAAATACCGATTTCGACCCATTTTTGTCGGGTGGTACGAAATCG
Source organism: Cicer chorassanicum (assembly GCA_037974735.1). Classification (NCBI taxonomy): domain Eukaryota; kingdom Viridiplantae; phylum Streptophyta; class Magnoliopsida; order Fabales; family Fabaceae; genus Cicer; species Cicer chorassanicum. The sequence continues at coordinate 68,118,828 of JBBPBP010009779.1, forward strand.
CCCGAAAAGTGCAGATGAAATCGACGACCGCGAGATTCTTGTAGCATTCTTCTCCTAAATTTATAACTGTGTCTCGGGTTTCGTGTCGGATTTCAAACCCTAGCCATCGTTTGGCCCGAAAATACCGATTTCGGCCCAATTTTGTCGGGTGGTACGAAAATCGCCCGAAAAGTGCAGATGAAATCGACGACCACGAGATCCTTGTAGCATTCTTCTCCAAAATTTATGACTGTGTCTCGGGTTCCGTGTCAGATTTCAAACCCTAGCCATCGTCTGGCCCGAAAATACGGATTTCGGCCCATTTTTGTCGAGTGGTTCGAAAATTGCCCGAAATGTCCAGATGAAATCGACGACCGCGAGATCCTTGTAGCATTCTTCTCCAAAATTTATGACTGTGTCTCGGGTTTCGTGTCGGATTTCAAACCCTAGCCATCGTCTGGCCCGAAAATACCGATTTCGGCCCATTTTTGTCGAGTGGTTCGAAAATCGCCCGAAAAGTCCAGATGAAATCGACAACCGCGAGATCCTTGTAGCATTCTTCTCCAAAATTTATGACTGTGTCTCGGGTTTCGTGTAGGATTTCAAACCCTAGCCATCGTCTGGCCCTAAAATACCGATTTCGGCCCATTTTTGTCGGGTGATAAGAAAATCGCCCAAAAAGTGCAAATGAAATTGACGACCGCGAGATCCTTGTAGCATTCTTCTCCTCAATTTATGACTGTGTCTCGGGTTCCGTGTAGGATTTCAAACCCTAGCCATCATCTGGCCCGAAAATACCGATTTCTGCCTATTTTTGTCGGGTGATATGAAAATCGCCCGAAAAGTGCAGATGAAATCGACGACCGCGATATTCTTGTAGCATTCTTCTCCTAAATTTATGATTGTGTCTCGGGTTCCGTGTCGGATTTCAAACCCTAGCCATCGTCTGGCCCGAAAATACCGATTTCGGCCTATTTTTGTCGGGTGGTACGAAAATCGCCCGAAAAGTGCAGATGAAATCGACGACCGCGAGATTCTTTTAGCATTCTTCTCCTAAATTTATGAATGTGTCTCGGGTTCCGTGTCGGATTTTAAACCCTAGCCATCGTCTGGGCCGAAAATACCGATTTCGGCCCATTTTTATCGGGTGGTACGAAAATTGCCCGAAAAGTCCAGATGAAATCGACGACCACGAGATTCTTGTAGCATTCTTCTCCTAAATTTATGACTGTGTCTCGGGTTTCGTGTCAGATTTCAAACCCTAGCCATCGTTTGGCCCGAAAATACCGATTTCGGCCCATTTTTGTCGGGTGGTACGAAAATCGCCCGAAAAGTCTAGATAAAATCGACGACCGCGAGATCCTTGTAGCATTCTTCTCCAAAATTTATGACTGTGTTTCGGGTTTCGTGTAGGATTTTAAACCCTAGCCATCGTCAGGTTCGAAAATACCGATTTCGGCCCATTTTTGTCGGGTGGTACGAAAATCGCCCAAAAGATGCAGATGAAATCGACGACTGCGAGATCCTTATAGCATTCTTCTCCTCCATTTATGATTGTGTCTCGGGTTCCGTGTCGGATTTCAAACCCTAGCCATCGTCTGGCCCGAAAATACCGATTTCTGTCCATTTTTGTCGGGTGGTACGAAAATCGCCCGAAAAGTGCAGATGAAATCGACGACCGTGAGATTCTTGTAGCATTCTTCTCCTAAATTTATGACTGTATCTCGGGTTTCGTGTCGGATTTCAAACCCTAGCCATCGTCTGGCCCGAAAATACCGATTTCGGCCCATTTTTGTCGGGTGGTACGAAAATCGCCCGAAAAGTGCAGATGAAATCGACGACCGCGAGATCTTTGTAGCATTCTTCTCCTCAATTAATGACTGTGTCTCGAGTTCCATGTCGGATTTCAAAACCTAGCCATCGTATGGCCCGAAAATACCGATCTCGGCCTATTTTTGTCTGGTGGTACGAAAATCGCCCGAAAAGTCCAGATGAAATCTACGACCGCGAGATCCTTGTAGCATTCTTCTCCTCCATTTATGATTGTGTCTCGGGTTCCGTGTCGGATTTCAAACCCTAGCCATCGTCTGGCCCGAAAATACCGATTTCGACCCATTTTTGTCGGGTGGTACGAAAATCGCCCGAAAAGTGCAGATGAAATCGACGACCGCGAGATTCTTGTAGCATTCTTCTCCTAAATTTATGACTGTGTCTCGGGTTTCGTGTCGGATTTCAAACCCTAGCCATCGTCTGGCCCGAAAATACTTATTTCGGCCCATTTTTGTCGGGTGGTACGAAAATCGCAAGAAAAGTGCAGATGAAATCGACGACCGCGAGATTCTTGTAGCATTCTTCTCCTAAATTTATGACTGTGTCTCGGGTTTCGTGTCGGATTTCAAACCCTAGCCATCGTCTGGCCCGAAAATACCGATTTCGGCCCATTTTTGTCGGGTGGTACAAAAATCGCCCGAAAAGTGCAGATGAAATCGACGACCGCGGGATCCTTGTAGCATTCTTCTCCTAAATTTATGATTGTGTCTCGGGTTTCGTGTAGGATTTCAAACCCTAGCCATCGTCTGGCCCGAAAATACCGATTTCGGCCCATTTTTGTCGGGTGGTACGAAAATCGCCCGAAAAGTGCAGATGAAATCGACGACCGCGAGATCCTTATAGCATTCTTCTCCAAAATTTATGACTGTGTCTCGGGTTCCGTGTCGGATTTCAAACCCTAGCCATCGTATGGCCCGAAAATACCGATTTCGGCCTATTTTTGTCTGGTGGTACGAAAAATCGCCCGAAAAGTGCAGATGAAATCGACGACTACGAGATCCTTATAGCATTCTTCTGCTCCATTTATGATTGTGTCTCGGGTTCCGTGTCGGATTTCAAACCCTAGCCATCGTCTGGCCCGAAAATACCGATTTCGACCCATTTTTGTCGGGTGGTACGAAATCGCCCGAAAAGTGCAGATGAAATCGACGACCGCGAGATTCTTGTAGCATTCTTCTCCTAAATTTATAACTGTGTCTCGGGTTTCGTGTCGGATTTCAAACCCTAGCCATCGTTTGGCCCGAAAATACCGATTTCGGCCCAATTTTGTCGGGTGGTACGAAAATCGCCCGAAAAGTGCAGATGAAATCGACGACCACGAGATCCTTGTAGCATTCTTCTCCAAAATTTATGACTGTGTCTCGGGTTCCGTGTCAGATTTCAAACCCTAGCCATCGTCTGGCCCGAAAATACGGATTTCGGCCCATTTTTGTCGAGTGGTTCGAAAATTGCCCGAAATGTCCAGATGAAATCGACGACCGCGAGATCCTTGTAGCATTCTTCTCCAAAATTTATGACTGTGTCTCGGGTTTCGTGTCGGATTTCAAACCCTAGCCATCGTCTGGCCCGAAAATACCGATTTCGGCCCATTTTTGTCGAGTGGTTCGAAAATCGCCCGAAAAGTCCAGATGAAATCGACAACCGCGAGATCCTTGTAGCATTCTTCTCCAAAATTTATGACTGTGTCTCGGGTTTCGTGTAGGATTTCAAACCCTAGCCATCGTCTGGCCCTAAAATACCGATTTCGGCCCATTTTTGTCGGGTGATAAGAAAATCGCCCAAAAAGTGCAAATGAAATTGACGACCGCGAGATCCTTGTAGCATTCTTCTCCTCAATTTATGACTGTGTCTCGGGTTCCGTGTAGGATTTCAAACCCTAGCCATCATCTGGCCCGAAAATACCGATTTCGGCCTATTTTTGTCGGGTGATATGAAAATCGCCCGAAAAGTGCAGATGAAATCGACGACCGCGATATTCTTGTAGCATTCTTCTCCTAAATTTATGATTGTGTCTCGGGTTCCGTGTCGGATTTCAAACCCTAGCCATCGTCTGGCCCGAAAATACCGATTTCGGCCTATTTTTGTCGGGTGGTACGAAAATCGCCCGAAAAGTGCAGATGAAATCGACGACCGCGAGATTCTTGTAGCATTCTTCTCCTAAATTTATGAATGTGTCTCAGGTTCCGTGTCGGATTTTAAACCCTAGCCATCGTCTGGCCCGAAAATACTGATTTCGGCCCATTTTTATCGGGTGGTACGAAAATTGCCCGAAAAGTCCAGATGAAATCGACGACCGCGAGATTCTTGTAGCATTCTTCTCCTAAATTTATGACTGTGTCTCGGGTTTCGTGTCAGATTTCAAACCCTAGCCATCGTTTGGCCCGAAAATACCGATTTCGGCCCATTTTTGTCGGGTGGTATGAAAATCGCCCGAAAAGTCCAGATAAAATCGACGACCGCGAGATCCTTGTAGCATTCTTCTCCAAAATTTATGACTGTGTCTCGGGTTTCGTGTAGGATTTCAAACCCTAGCCATCGTCAGGTTCGAAAATACCGATTTCGGCCCATTTTTGTCGGGTGGTACGAAAATCGCCCAAAAGGTGCAGATGAAATCGACGACTGCGAGATCCTTATAGCATTCTTCTCCTAAATTTATAACTGTGTCTCGGGTTTCGTGTCGGATTTCAAACCCTAGCCATCGTCTGGCCTGAAAATACCGATTTCGGCCCATTTTTGTCGGGTGGTACGAAAATCGCCCGAAACGTGCAGATGAAATAGACGACCGCGAGATCCTTATAGCATTCTTCTCCAAAATTTATGACTGTGTCACGGGTTCCGTGTCGGATTTCAAACCCTAGCCATCGTATGGCCCGAAAATACCGATTTCTGCCCATTTTTGTCGGGTGGTACGAAAAATCGCCCGAAAAGTCCAAATGAAATCGACGACCGCGATATTCTTGTAGCATTCTTCTCCTAAATTTATGACTGTGTCTCGAGTTTCGTGTCGGATTTCAAACCCTAGCCATCGTCTGGCCCGAAAATACCGATTTCGGCCTATTTTTGTCGGGTGGTACGAAAATCGCCCGAAAAGTGCAGATGAAATCGACGACCGCGAGATTCTTGTAGCATTCTTCTCCTAAATTTATGAATGTGTCTCGGGTTCCGTGTCGGATTTCAAACCCTAGCCATCGTCTGGCCCGAAAATAGCGATTTCGGCCCATTTTTTTCGGGTGGTACGAAAATTGCCCGAAAAGTCCAAATGAAATCGACGACCGCGAGATTCTTGTAGCATTCTTCTCCAAAATTAATGACTGTGTCTCGAGTTTCGTGTCAGATTTCAAACCCTAGCCATCGTTTGGCCCGAAAATACCGATTTCGGCCTATTTTTGTCGGGTGGTACGAAAATCGCCCGAAAAGTCCAGATGAAATCTACGACCGCGAGATCCTTGTAGCATTCTTCTCCAAAATTTATGACTGTGTCTTGGGTTTCGTGTAGGATTTCAAACCCTAGCCATCGTCTGGCCCGAAAATACCGATTTCGGCCCATTTTTGTCGGGTGGTACGAAAATCGCCCAAAAAGTGCAGATGAAATTGACGACCGCGAGATCCTGGTAGCATTCTTCTCCTAAATTTATAACTGTGTCTCGGGTTTCGTGTCGGATTTCAAACCCTAGCCATCGTCTGGCCCGAAAATACCGATTTCGGCCCATTTTTGTCGGGTGGTACGAAAATCGCCCGAAACGTGCAGATAGACGACCGCGAGATCCTTATAGCATTCTTCTCCAAAATTTATGACTGTGTCACGGGTTCCGTGTCGGATTTCAAACCCTAGCCATCGTATGGCCCGAAAATACTGATTTCTGCCCATTTTTGTCGAGTGGTTCGAAAATTGCCCGAAAAGTCCAGATGAAATCGACGACCGCGAGATCCTTGTAGCATTCTTCTCCAAAATTTATGACTGTGTCTCGGGTTTCGTGTCGGATTTCAAACCCTAGCCAACGTCTGGCCCGAAAATACCGATTTCGGCCCATTTTTGTCGAGTGGTACGAAAATCGCCCGAAAAGTGCAGATGAAATCGACGACCGCGAGATTCTTGTAGCATTCTTCTCCTAAATTTATAACTGTGTCTCGGGTTTCGTGTCGGATTTCAAACCCTAGCCATCGTTTGGCCCGAAAATACCGATTTCGGCCGATTTTTGTCGGGTGGTACGAAAATCGCCCGAAAAGTGCAGATGAAATCGATGACCACGAGATCCTTGTAGCATTCTTCTCCAAAATTTATGACTGTGTCTCAGGTTCCGTGTCGGATTTCAAACCCTAGCCATCGTCTGGCCCGAAAATACTGATTTCGGCCCATTTTTGTCGAGCGGTTCGAAAATTGCCCGAAAAGTCCAGATGAAATCGACGACCGCGAGATCCTTGTAGCATTCTTCTCCAAAATTTATGACTGTGTCTCGGGTTTCGTGTCGGATTTCAAACCCTAGCCATCGTCTGGCCCGAAAATACCGATTTCGGCCCATTTTTGTCGGGTGGTACGAAAATCGCCTGAAAAGTGCAGATGAAATCGACGACCGCGAGATCCTTGTAGCATTCTTCTCCTCAATTTATGACTGTGTCTCGAGTTTCGTGTCAGATTTCAAACCCTAGCCATCGTCTGGCACGAAAATACGGATTTCGGCCCATATTTGTCGGGTGGTATGAAAATCGCCCGAAAAGTGCAGATGAAATCGACGACCGCGAGATTCTTGTAGCATTCTTCTCCTAAATTTATGACTATGTCTCGGGTTTCGTGTTGGATTTCAAACCCTAGCCATTGTCTGGCCCGAAAATACCGATTTCGGCCCATTTTTGTCGGTGGTACGAAAATCGCCCGAAAAGTGCAGATGAAATCGACGACCGCGAGATTCTTTTAGCATTCTTCTCCTAAATTTATGACTGTGTCTCGGGTTTCGTGTCGGATTTCAAAGCCTAGCCATCGTCAAGCCCGAAAATATTGATTTCGGCCCATTTTTGTCGGGTGGTACGAAAATCGCCCGAAAAGTGCAGATGAAATCGACGACCGCGAGATTCTTGTAGCATTCTTCTCCTAAATTTATGAATGTGTCTCGGGTTCCGTGTCGGATTTCAAACCCTAGCCATAGTCTGGCCCGAAAATACCGATTTCGTCCCATTTTTGTCGGGTGGTACGAAAATCGCCCGAAAAGTGCAGATGAAATCGACGACCGCGAGATCTTTGTAGCATTCTTCTCCTCAATTAATGACTGTGTCTCGAGTTCCATGTCGGATTTCAAAACCTAGCCATCGTATGGCCCGAAAATACCGATCTCGGCCTATTTTTGTCTGGTGGTACGAAAATCGCCCGAAAAGTCCAGATGAAATCTACGACCGCGAGATCCTTGTAGCATTCTTCTCCTCCATTTATGATTGTGTCTCGGGTTCCGTGTCGGATTTCAAACCCTAGCCATCGTCTGGCCCGAAAATACCGATTTCGACCCATTTTTGTCGGGTGGTACGAAAATCGCCCGAAAAGTGCAGATGAAATCGACGACCGCGAGATTCTTGTAGCATTCTTCTCCTAAATTTATGACTGTGTCTCGGGTTCCGTGTCGGATTTCAAACCCTAGCCATCGTCTGGCCCGAAAATACCGATTTCGACCCATTTTTGTCGGGTGGTACGAAAATCGCCCGAAAAGTCCAGATGAAATCGACGACCGTGAGATCCTTGTAGCATTCTTCTCCTAAATTTATGACTGTGTCTCGGGTTCCGTGTAGGATTTCAAACCCTAGCCATCGTCTGGCCCGAAAATACCGATTTCGGCCCATTTTTGTCGGGTGGTACGAAAATCGCTCGAAAAGTGCAGATGAAATCGACGACCGCGAGATCCTTGTAGCATTCTTCTCCAAAATTTATGAATGTGTCTCGGGTTCCGTGTCGGATTTCAAACCCTAGCCATCGGCTGGCCCGAAAATACTGATTTCGGCCCATTTTTGTCGGGTGGTACGAAAATCGCCCGAAAAGTGCGGATGAAATCGACGACCGCGAGATCCTTGTAGCATTCTTCTCCAAAATTTATGACAGTGTGTCGGGTTCCGTGTCGGATTTCAAACCCTAGCCATCGTTTGGCCCGAAAATACCGATTTCGGCCCATTTTTGTCGGGTGGTACGAAAATCGCCCGAAAAGTGCAGATGAAATCGACGACCGCGAGATCCTTGTAGCATTCTTCTCCAAAATTTATGACTGTGTCTCGGGTTCCGTGTAGGATTTCAAACCCTAGCCATCGTCTGGCCCAAAAATACCGATTTCGGCCCATTTTTGTCGGGTGGTACGAAAATCGCCCGAAAAGTGCAGATGAAATCGACGACCGCGAGATCCTTGTAGCATTCTTCTCCTAAATTTATGACTGTGTCTCGGGTTTCGTGTCGGATTTCAAACCCTAGCCATCGTCTGGCCCAAAAATACCGATTTCGGCCCATTTTTGTCGCGTGGTATGAAAATCGCCCGAAAAGTGCAGATGAAATCGACGACCGCGAGATCCTTGTAGCATTCTTCTCCTAAATTTATGACTGTGTCTCGGGTTCCGTGTCAGATTTCAAACCCTAGCCATCGTCTGGCCCGAAAATACCGATTTCGGCCCATTTTTATCGGGTGGTACGAAAATCTCCCGAAAAGTGCAGATGAAATCGACGACCGCGAGATTCTTGTAGCATTCTTCTCCTAAATTTATGACTGTGTCTCGGGTTTCGTGTCAGATTTCAAACCCTAGCCATCGTTTGGCCCGAAAATACCGATTTCGGCCCATTTTTGTCGGGTGGTACGAAAATCGCCCGAAAAGTGCAGATGAAATCGACGACCGCGAGATCCTTGTAGCATTCTTCTCCTAACTTTATGACTGTGTCTCGGGTTCCGTGTCGGATTTCAAACCCTAGCCATCGTCTGGCCCGAAAATACCGATTTCGGCCCATTTTTGTCGGGTGGTACGAAAATCGCCCGAAAAGTGCAGATGAAATCGACGACCGCGAGATCCTTTTAGCATTCTTCTCCAAAATTTATGACTGTGTCTCGGGTTCCGTGTCGGATTTCAAAGCCTAGCCATCGTCTGGCCTGAAAATACCGATTTCGGCTCATTTTTGTCGGGTGGTACGAAAATCGCCCGAAAAGTGCAGATGAAATCGACGACCACGAGATTCTTGTAGCATTCTTCTCCTAAATTTATGAATTTGTCTCAGTTTTCGTGTTGGATTTCAAACCCTAGCCATCGTCTGGCCTGAAAATATCGATTTCGGCCCATTTTTATCGGGTGGTACAAAAATCGCCCGAAAAGTGCAGATGAAATCGACGACCGCGAGATTCTTGTAGCATTCTTCTCCTAAATTTATAACTGTGTCTCGGGTTTCGTGTCGGATTTCAAACCCTAGCCATCGTCTGGCCCGAAAATACCGATTTCGGCCCATTTTTGTCGGGTGGTACGAAAATCGCCCGAAAAGTGCAGATGAAATCGACGACCGCGAGATTCTTGTAGCATTCTTCTCCTAAATTTATAACTGTGTCTCGGGTTTCGTGTCGGATTTCAAACCCTAGCCATCGTTTGGCCCGAAAATACCGATTTCGGCCCATTTTTGTCGGGTGGTACGAAAATCGCCCGAAAAGTGCAGATGAAATCGACGACCACGAGATCCTTGTAGCATTCTTCTCCAAAATTTATGACTGTGTCTCGGGTTTCGTGTAGGATTTCAAACCCTAGCCATCGTCTGGCCCGAAAATACCGATTTCGGCCCATTTTTGTCGGGTGATAAGAAAATCGCCCAAAAAGTGCAAATGAAATTGACGACCGCGAGATCCTTGTAGCATTCTTCTCCTCAATTTATGACTGTGTCTCGGGTTCCGTGTAGGATTTCAAACCCTAGCCATCATCTGGCCCGAAAATACCGATTTCGGCCTATTTTTGTCGGGTGATATGAAAATCGCCCGAAAAGTGCAGATGAAATCGACGACCGCGATATTCTTGTAGCATTCTTCTCCAAAATTTATGACTGTGTCTCGGGTTCCGTGTCGGATTTCAAACCCTAGCCATCGTATGGCCCGAAAATACCGATTTCGGCCTATTTTTGTCTGGTGGTACGAAAAATCGCCCGAAAAGTGCAGATGAAATCGACGACTACGAGATCCTTATAGCATTCTTCTGCTCCATTTATGATTGTGTCTCGGGTTCCGTGTCGGATTTCAAACCCTAGCCATCGTCTGGCCCGAAAATACCGATTTCGACCCATTTTTGTCGGGTGGTACGAAATCGCCCGAAAAGTGCAGATGAAATCGACGACCGCGAGATTCTTGTAGCATTCTTCTCCTAAATTTATAACTGTGTCTCGGGTTTCGTGTCGGATTTCAAACCCTAGCCATCGTTTGGCCCGAAAATACCGATTTCGGCCCAATTTTGTCGGGTGGTACGAAAATCGCCCGAAAAGTGCAGATGAAATCGACGACCACGAGATCCTTGTAGCATTCTTCTCCAAAATTTATGACTGTGTCTCGGGTTCCGTGTCAGATTTCAAACCCTAGCCATCGTCTGGCCCGAAAATACGGATTTCGGCCCATTTTTGTCGAGTGGTTCGAAAATTGCCCGAAATGTCCAGATGAAATCGACGACCGCGAGATCCTTGTAGCATTCTTCTCCAAAATTTATGACTGTGTCTCGGGTTTCGTGTCGGATTTCAAACCCTAGCCATCGTCTGGCCCGAAAATACCGATTTCGGCCCATTTTTGTCGAGTGGTTCGAAAATCGCCCGAAAAGTCCAGATGAAATCGACGACCGCGAGATCCTTGTAGCATTCTTCTCCAAAATTTATGACTGTGTCTCGGGTTTCGTGTAGGATTTCAAACCCTAGCCATCGTCTGGCTCGAAAATACCGATTTCGGCCCATTTTTGTCGGGTGATAAGAAAATCGCCCAAAAAGTGCAAATGAAATTGACGACCGCGAGATCCTTGTAGCATTCTTCTCCTCAATTTATGACTGTGTCTCGGGTTCCATGTAGGATTTCAAACCCTAGCCATCATCTGGCCTGAAAATACCGATTTCGGCCTATTTTTGTCGGGTGATATGAAAATCGCCCGAAAAGTGCAGATGAAATCGACGACCGCGATATTCTTGTAGCATTCTTCTCCTAAATTTATGATTGTGTCTCGTGTTCCGTGTCGGATTTCAAACCCTAGCCATCGTCTGGCCCGAAAATACCGATTTCGGCCTATTTTTGTCGGGTGGTACGAAAATCGCCCGAAAAGTGCAGATGAAATCGACGACCGCGAGATTCTTGTAGCATTCTTCTCCTAAATTTATGAATGTGTCTCGGGTTCCGTGTCGGATTTCAAACCCTAGCCATCGTCTGGCCCGAAAATACCGATTTCGGCCCATTTTTGTCGGGTGGTACGCAAATTGCCCGAAAAGTCCAGATGAAATCGGCGACCGCGAGATCCTTGTAGCATTCTTCTCCAAAATTTATGACTGTGTCTCGGGTTCCGTGTAGGATTTCAAACCCTAGCCATCGTCTGGCCCGAAAATACCGATTTCGGCCCATTTTTGTCGGGTGGTACGAAAATTGCCCGAAAAGTGCAGATGAAATCGACGACCGCGAGATCCTTGTAGCATTCTTCTCCTAAATTTATGACTGTGTCTCGGGTTCCGTGTCGGATTTCAAACCCTAGCCATCGTCTGGCCCGAAAATACCGATTTCGACCCATTTTTGTCGGGTGGTACGAAAATCGCCCGAATAGTGCAGATGAAATCGACGACCGCGAGATCCTTGTAGCATTCTTCTCCTCAATTTATGACAGTGTCTCGGGTTCCGTGTCGGATTTCAAACCTTAGCTATCGTCTGGCCCGAAAATACCGATTTCGGCTAATTTTTGTCAGGTGGTACGAAAATCGCCCGAAAAGTGCAGATGAAATCGACGACCGCGAGATTCTTGTAGCATTCTTCTCCTAAATTTATGACTGTGTCTCGGGTTTCGTGTCAGATTTCAAACCCTAGCCATCGTTTGGCCCGAAAATACCGATTTCGGCCCATTTTTGTCGGGTGGTACGAAAATCGCCCGAAAAGTCCAGATAAAATCGACGACCGCGAGATCCTTGTAGCATTCTTCTCCAAAATTTATGACTGTGTCTCGGGTTTCGTGTAGGATTTCAAACCCTAGCCATCGTCAGGTTCGAAAATACCGATTTCGGCCCATTTTTGTCGGGTGGTACGAAAATCGCCCAAAAGGTGCAGATGAAATTGACGACCGCGAGATCCTTATAGCATTCTTCTCCTCAATTTATGACTGTGTCTCGGGTTCCTTGTCGGATTTCAAACCCTAGCCATCGTCTGGCCCGAAAATACCGATTTCGGCCCATTTTTGTCGGGTGGTACGAAAATCGCCCAAAAAGTGTAGATGAAATCATCGACCGCGAGATCCTTGTAGCATTCTTCTCCTAAATTTATGGCTGTGTCTCGGGTTTCGTGTTGGATTTCAAACCCAAGCCATCGTCTGGCCCGAAAATACCGATTTCGGCCCATTTTTGTCGGGTGGTACAAAAATCGCCCGAAAAGTGCAGATGAAATAGACGACCGCGAGATCCTTATAGCATTCTTCTCCAAAATTTATGACTGTGTCTCGGGTTCCGTGTCGGATTTCAAACCCTAGCCATCGTATGGCCCGAAAATACCGATTTCGGCCTATTTTTGTCTGGTGGTACGAAAAATCGCCCGAAAAGTGCAGATGAAATCGACGACTACGAGATCCTTATAGCATTCTTCTGCTCCATTTATGATTGTGTCTCGGGTTCCGTGTCGGATTTCAAACCCTAGCCATCGTCTGGCCCGAAAATACCGATTTCGGCCCATTTTTGTCGGGTGGTAGGAAAATCGCCCGAAAAGTGCAGTTGAAATCGACGACCGCGAGATTCTTGTAGCATTCTTCTCCTAAATTTATAACTGTGTCTCGGGTTTCGTGTCGGATTTCAAACCCTAGCCATCGTTTGGCCCGAAAATACCGATTTCGGCCAAATTTTGTCGGGTGGTACGAAAATCGCCCGAAAAGTGCAGATGAAATCGACGACCACGAGATCCTTGTAGCATTCTTCTCCAAAATTTATGACTGTGTCTCGGGTTCCGTGTCGGATTTCAAACCCTAGCCATCGTCTGGCCCGAAAATACTGATTTCGGCCCATTTTTGTCGAGTGGTTCGAAAATTGCCCGAAATGTCCAGATGAAATCGACGACCGCGAGATCCTTGTAGCATTCTTCTCCAAAATTTATGACTGTGTCTCGGGTTTCGTGTCAGATTTCAAACCCTAGCCATCGTCTGGCCCGAAAATACCGATTTCGGCCCATTTTTGTCGAGTGGTTCGAAAATCGCCCGAAAAGTCCAGATGAAATCGACGACCGCGAGATCCTTGTAGCATTCTTCTCCAAAATTTATGACTGTGTCTCGGGTTTCGTGTAGGATTTCAAACCCTAGCCATCGTCTGGC